>JAFFZR010006691.1:0-13555 GCA_018397195.1 Lethrus apterus | reverse complement strand
AACGATCCGCCTGAGATATTTCAGAAACCAAAAGGAAATTAAAAATTTCCGAAAACAGGTCCACTTATATGTCAAGGGGGAAACGGTTTGACCTATGATTCACACTTTTGACGTTTACCCCTGCGCCCCCACGAATACCTCCCCAAAAATTTTAAATGGAATGACCCATCGCGTGGTATCTCAAATGAAAGCTTATCTTATAAGGATTATGGTGATGTGTCACTTGCCCACGTTTCTTATTTTCTCATACATTTTATGAGAAAGTTTATCATTGCCACTACAGGAGAACGGTAAGCGCTATCGAAACCTAATTTTAATTTTCCGTTTAGTCAACAACACCTACATACTACATTGGTTTCCGTAAAAATGGTGTACTCTATTGCAGAAAGGGTGGAAGTTATCTACATTTATGGTGCCGAGCAATGTGCTCGTGCCACAGCAAGAGTTTTTAATCAAAGACACCCAAATAAGCATATGGAGCATAAATACGTTCGCGAACTTGTGCAAAAATTTGAAGCAACTGGATCGGTAGAGAGACAGTGACAGTTTGTTAGACAAAACGTCAACGGCTTCCTTTCTTTTTTTACCACGCCTAACTGATTAAAATTAGGTTTCGATAGCTCTTACCGTTCTCCTGTAGTGGCAATGATAAACTTTCTCATAAAATGTATGAGAAAATAAAAAAACGTGGGCAAGTAACACATCACCATAATCCTTAGAAGATAAGCTTTCATTTGAGATACCACGCGATGGGTCATACCATTTAAAATTTTTGGTGAGGTATTCGTGGGGGCGGAAGGGTAAACGTCAAAAGTGTGAATCATAGTTCAAACCCTTTCCCCCTTGACATATAAATGGACCTGTTTTCGGAAATTTTTAATTTCCTTTTGGTTTCTGAAATATCTCAGGCGGATGGTTTTCAAAAAATCATCCTGTATATGTATACAATACATCCATATAATTAATTTTTCAAATTGTCGAACCTACTCGAATGGATATCTTAGCTTCGCTGAATACTCAAATATCACGTGGGAATTCTGCTATAATAGTAATTCATGGGACAGCTATATAATTATCAATGGTAATAAAAATATCGTGAATTTTTTCAACCTTTCACCATGTTCCCTCCACGATACAGGAGAAAGTGCACTGGGGCAACTCCGAGCCTCCGACTTGATCGAGTCAGTCAGTCAGTGTGTCGTTCGAACACACAAGTTCCTGTTATAAACATAATTGCCTTCCGGACGTCACACCAGCTTCTCGCACCAGCGCCAGCGTTCGATTCGATTGTGTGTCATGTGCGCGACCTATTTGACAATTATCGCGTGAAAGAACAAACATGCCGAACAAACAACCACGCTAAGGTATGTAATAGAATATAATAATTGTTATCAGGTTTTGAGACACGTACTTAAACTTTCAAACAACCTTCGACGACATACGAACTGTTTTTCCCATGAACTGATGATTTTAGGTAAAATGAAGTCTAATTTAAATTTAAATATATGTTTTACTAAAGAGACCATATTGTCGACTTCTGTTGTTCGTCTTTACACAAAATTTGTGCAAAATTATATTTCTCGTGGCTTTCTATAAAAACAAATGTTTACCATCAAATATTAATCATTAAAAACCAATACCAAAAACATAAATTAGAATTAGAAAATTATCTAGTTTTGTTGAGTTGACGTGTATCTGTTAACTTACGAATTTATAGGCTTCGAATACCATGCAGAAACATTATGGTCGTGAGATGATTTCTAAAGAAATTCGATATATTTGAGATCGATTCAGAAATATAATGAAAAAAAAAAAAAATAACAAATACCAAATTATTTGGTATTTGGTAGGTATAGTGTGATGCCTTACTAATTTGTAAGTGCTCATTGAATTCCATGGTATTCTTGGTAGGTGCTATTTATATCCCACCAGACATCTCTCGTACGGATTTTGTACTCTTTGTTGAAATGTTAAAAATTCTTTTAGTTGACAAATCGGCTTTGTTTATTAGTGATTTTAACCTACCGAATTTTAACGTACCTTTAACAACTTGCCCGAAAGTTTCTGTTTTTCAAAATTGTTATAGCCTACTTCAACTAAGACAACTTAATCGCTTAACTAATTCCGACAACAAACTTCTTGATTTAGTGCTCTGTAATTTGAACTGGTTCTTATTGAGCGTGATGATCATTCACAATGATTCTTTTTTCGAAACAACACAGGAAATCGTCGACGCGTTTTCACAATTCTCTAACATGTATGTTCCCGTCAATGCCACATCTATTTCAGATGTTCACTCAAATCGGTAGTCCTTCATATTGGAGACCGTAACACAAAATTATTAAAATCTTATCCACATTTGGCAATAAAATGACTGCTGATTTAGTACCTAGCTTCTTGTTAAAGGACACTAGATTTGTTATAGGCTAAGCTTCTAATGACGATCATCAACCTTTCTATCAAGTCTTCTGTTTTTCCTGACACTTGGAAACGAGCTAGAGTTACTCCCGCTTTTAAAAAAGGAGATAAACCGTAATTAAAAAATCTCTATCTTATCTAATTTTGCGAAGGTGTATGAGCAGGTAATCTATAAGGGAAGATTAAGCCACACTTTACCTTTTACCTCGTTGCTGATCTTACTTTTACCATTCCATTTATTAGTAAAGTTCTTGGTGATCGGGGTCATGTAGATGTGGTTTACCCTGATTTTATCAGAGCCCAAGAACAGTCCAGCTGGGGCTTTCGACTTTTTAATTAATTTGCAAAAAAATACTCGAACACGTCAATTTTTGTTCTAAAGAGGACACTTGCTTTAGCTATTTTCACTCGGGTTACATCAACCCAAATTATTGGGGTGACTATCACCCCTTTAAATGGAAATAGAGGGTAAACGATACGTGTTTTTGAAGTCTATAATTCTGTTGTTACAAAGGTTTTTTATTTTTGAAATTCGAGCCAGTTGTTTTTGAATATTAGCGTTTAAAAATGTATTATCTAAAAAACAGGTGTTTACATGTTAACGGATTAAATGTTGAAAATGTTCACCACCGGCATCCATACAATAGTAGAGACACTGTTAAAAATGTTGTCAGAAATTCTGTAGACATTCTGAGTAACTTGACTGCATTCGTCTGTCATAAGTCGTTGTAGTTCTTGTATACAGGCTGAGTCACCACTGACGCCACGGAGTTTGATGGCGAAACGGCAGATATTCTCCAACTTCTCTTGCGCGCGGATTATTTAAGTCAATAAGGGTTACATTTTAAAAATATTTTGAAATATACAGGCCGCTCCAAATAGAGTGGCATATCAAAGTTAAATTTTTTCCTATGGAACCCCCTGTATTTGAATTGTACGTTAAAAATAAGCCAGACTTTCATAAAGGTTCCATATACCTAAATACTAAGTGAATTTTCTTAAAATGTAAGGTTTTAGAAAAAAGAATTTTATCCCCAAACTAAATTAATTATGACAAATTTGCTTTTAGGCCGAGATAATAGACCAGCCCTTAATTTGTTCAGTAATCTACTACTACAAATTTCTCTACAGGTGTTCAGAATTTTCAAATTGAACACCCTGTATTTTATAAGTTTATCGTGCACCAAATTTAATTGTGTTTCAACTGTATGAGGTTTCTCTATACCTAAATCTTTAAGTTTTGAAATTATTTAGGTGTTTTGGGGAATATTTCCTAAAAGTGCCCAAAACTATACCTATCTATCTAATTAAAAATTACGATGGTAATTTATTAATCACTTACTAATTAAATGGCAAATTAGACATTATGTTAGATTAGATTTCAGTGGTCACTAGAAATATTTTTATAAATGTTTCAAATAAAGTTACTACGGTCTCGATCATAAATGTTTTCTGTGTATTTTAGTCATCGCGCCATAAATATTGATTACATTAATTATAGTCCAGCATACTGCATAAAACTCACTATTTTGGGCACTTTTAGGAAATATTCTTTTAAATATTAAGACAAAAAATGTGGTTGCAGTTAGATGGTGCTCCCAAAATATCTAAATAACTTCAAAACTTAAAGATTTAGGTATAGGGAAACCTCATACACAACTGAATTTGCTACACATTAAACTTATAAAATACAGGATGTTCAATTTAAAATAAGCCCGATATTACAGTTTGAATTTGCTAATAATGGTACTGAAAATTCTGAACAGCCTGTAAAGAAAGTTGTAGTAGTAAATTGCTAAATAAATTAAGGGACTGGTCTATTATGTAGGCCTAAAAGCAAATTTGTCATAATTAATTTCATTTGGGGATAATTTTTTTTTTCTAAAACCTTACATTTTAAGGAAAATCGAAATAAATCAGAACACTTAGTATTTAGGTATAGGGAACCCTTATGAAAGTCTGGCTTATTTTTTACGTGCAATTCAAAAATGTGTTGAAATGCAGGGTGTTCCATAAGAAAAAGTATAACTTTGATATGCCACTCTTTTTTGGAGCGGCCTGTATATTTGAAAATATTTTTAAAATGTAGCCCTTATTGACTGACATAATCCACCTGCAACAGAAGTTGGAAAATATATGCCGTTTTGCCATAAAACTCCGTGGCGTCGGTGGTGACTCACCCTGTATATTTTGGTTGGGTTGTATGAATTTTACTCTTTAAATAACGTAAATAACACTATGAAGACGTCCAATGATTTAAGACATGACATATAAATATTTCACTAACCATTTCCAAGATTATTGAAAAATTGATTCATCAGCTGCTGACGGGCCATTTAACAGCACTAAACATTGTATCCTGCGATCAGGCTGCGTTTAGAAAAGGTCACAGTACACAGCTTTGCGGATGATCGTTTAAAAGTTTGTAAGCAAGGGTATCTTACAACTCCAATTAGGTTATATTTCTCGAAAGCTTTTGATTCTTCAAATCAGAAGCTGTTGACTTCTATAATGAAGTATACTGGGGTTAGTAATGCTACCTGTGCTTGGTTTAAGAGTTGTTTATCAAATGGTCAACAACGTGTCCGTTTATCTATCCACTCATGATATACAGAATGTTCCAGGACGTATAATCCGGGTTTATAATTGAGTCCTCTAGTTTCAAAACCCCCTAAATCCATTTTTAATGTTATACGAGTTAGATAGCATAACAGGATCCTTATGAAAATCTCTACTGATTTGTAAACTCTAATAATGTCAAACTCCACAAATTCCATTTAGAATTCACTGTTAAAATTTGCCTTAGTTTCAAACTCCACCAAATCTGTTAGAAATAATTTTCAAACGCCATTAAATCCACATCAGCCAATCAGAACGTGAATAAACAAACCTACAACTCCAACTTTCGGTAATATAAATCCGGATCTATTAGTCTAATTTCATTTCGTTCTTCTTGTTTTCTTTTGTTTTTTTTTTCATTGTTACGCTTTCCCTTTTTTCAAACCTACTTTGTTCGGAATCAAAACACACGCAATCCACAATATTGACTTAGAAGTTCCATTAAATTCAATAATTGGCTTCAAACCCCACTAAATCCACTTTTATTTTCAAAATTGTGACTTTCTTGTAAGTATATTGTTTGTCCGCTGCGTCATTTTAGGATCTAATACTGTATAGCAATTTGTGGGAAAAAAAAAATCATTAACGTGTTACCGCTACAAGTTAGTTACACAGTTTTTCTTAATTTCTGAAAATGTCACAAAAGTGGATTTAGGGGGTTTTGAAACCAGAGGATTCAATTCAATTATTTAGAAAGATAAATAAAGATAATATTAAACTGCGGGCAATTTTCCAACTGTCTGTTCAAAAAACATTTTAATTATACATTATAGAGTAGCCCAGGACGTATGCGGAAATAAACCGCCCATTCCATACTTTTGACTAACCCTGTTTGTTTGACTAACTATGTTTTATTTACAATTAAAATTTTCCGCTCTTGTTGGGATACCCATTACAAGTCAATTATTTGAAATGGATTTTATTTTATCACTTCCTGCATTAACGGAAATGGGAATAAATAAAAAAAAAGAAATAATGAAATTGTTGAATCCCTATGTTTAAGCCGCCACAGAAAATTATTGTTTAATAAATTTAAAAATTAAATTGTTATATGCATTTGTATTGGTTTATTCTTATGGTTTTTTTATATGGTTGTTGAGAGTAAATAATTAGCAACAAGATTCAAACAAAAATCTCCATTATCTTGTCTTATACTAGAAGTTATATTATTAGTGTGAAATTCTTGGTTGAATATGATTGAAATTATACTTATCTTTTATTCTTGAGCAATCAACCAATAAAATATATTTAACAATTTCGAGTTTTGTTGATTGATTGCTCAAGAATAAAAGATAAGTAGAAGTTATATGTTATATGTTTTTAATGTACTGAAGAGTTGCACGCAGTTTAACTGTCATCTAAAGTAATTCTCATTAACTTTCTAAACGATGCAAATGTAAACGTCCCATGACACCTGTATATAGTTTTAATTATCTCTCCATTACTTCGGAGTATCTCAAGCATCTATACTGGTACCCTTATTGTCTAATTTCGCTCTTTTGATTCAGTTTTGCAAATGAGGACCATTCACGCAAAAGTTAAAAGGTCCATTTTTGCGATTTTGGAGTTAATGTTTGAACCTGGTAAACATGCTTGCTTTACGTGCTTCTAAAGCTTCTATTCTGTCAAAAGTTAATATGTTCTATTGTAAAATGTACAAAAAAAGTTCTACTTTTCAAGCAAAAGTAAATATGTCCATAACGGATGGTTAATCAAGCCTTTTCAAACAAAACTGTCATAGGCGGACATGTAACGCATTTTCGAGCAAAAGTGAATAGATGCAGTCCTCGTGCACGACTAATTTCCTTTTAATTCTGTTAAATAGTAACATCTTTGAGATAGTAGGAAAATTAACATAAGAAGCTACAAACCCTACTTCATAAAGTGGTACAGGAATTTTTTTTTGATATGATTTTCTCAACCCCTTGGTGCTTTATTAAACAAATAATCCGGCTGTTAATTTTTGCATAATGAATACTGTAGAAGATGAGAGAGCTACGATTGGTGAAGGAAATTCTAGACCCAGAAAAACCAAAAGAGACCAACACAAAGGGAAAATAAAAAACTGCAGGGATTAGAATTTGATTTGATTCCAAAATCTTCAATCCTTGTTGAAAACCCAATTCAATGATAACTGGACTTTAGATCCAGATCTGAAATGGTACCATAACATTACAAAAAAAAACTCACAAACAGCTGGTACTTCAAAATGACCAAAGAAATGATGATTTGGGATTGGAAGAGACATGTAATTGCTTGATTGAAGAAGAGGCTTTCTATATTTGATTTAATTTTAAGATTTTCAGTTTTTTCTACTGTTACATTTATTATAGTTATTTGTGTTTAAACCCTGTATTCTTCTGTAAAGAAACAAAATAATTTTTTTTTCAAACAAAACTTATTTTGTCCATTTCATTTTTCGAGCAAAACTTAAGTCCAACCTTTTAAAGCAAAACTCGAAATGTCCAAATAAAAATTTGAATTTTCACCGTTAGTTTTTCATGTCGTATTAAAGTGGTTGTACACAAAAAATGTATCTTTTTTAAACCCAATTAGAAAATTATCATACATAAGATAATGAGTACTCAATTTTTGTCGGAAAGATTTTCATTTATAAGCAGCGGTTGCTTAGCAATTAAACGAGACCAAATTCTTTTCCAAAGAAATTGGTCGAGTTTTATTGCCTTTAGCAATCATTGCGAATAAATGAAAATCTTGCCACACAAAAGTTGAGTACAAATGACCTTGGGTTGGAGAATTAACCGAATGCGTTATAACATTGACGTTTGTCAAAATGACATTTAATGTATTTTTAAAGTTGTCATGGTTACCAAGTCAAAAACTATGACGTAGCGGCAAGAAAAGCACCATGTAATCTTTACAGTATAAGATTGTTCTGATTGGTCCATGTGATCTTGGTTTTAAAATTTCATTGCTCCACGTCATCATGAGGTTGATTCTCAGATAAAGTATATTAAAGTTATTAAAAAAATCATCTACTGGACATTTTACAGAATGGAGATATCAATTTTTGCGTGAATGCGCCTCAAATGTCATCTTATGCTGAAGATAATTTAGACTTGTTCGAAACTCGTCTGGATACGATCTCAATCCCGGGAAATGTACAGCATTATTAATTATATCCGTAAAAATGCGCTCGCGAATCATAGATATGTATCATAAATAATTAATTATACTTGATGGAATAAGTATACCAATCGTCGATAAATATCACAATTTCTGATATTGTAGTTGCTCCAATATCTACAAAGAGCCTACTGCAGATTACACACCATGTAAAATACTTAAACTTAAATTGATTGACTCTCCAGTAACGTGGATCTTTACTTATTACAATGTAGTTTATATGTGCTGAAAATTCTTATAGAATTTGAAAAGTGAGAAATTCGTGTGTGCGTTCTGTGGGCATTATTTACATAACAGAATAAAATTCTTAGAATGGCTGGGGTCAGTTTCATATTTTAGTTGTAGTGCATAAAATACTTCAAACGTATTTCTTCTTATTTGGGAAATTGGGAATTTCCTACCAGCTTTAAACATTACTTCGTTACTGTAATGAGGAGACTAATGAGGTTGTAATATTTCTTATTAGAAAATTGACTATAGCTTATTGTACTGCTCGGTACAATTTGACGCACTATCCAATCAAACACGGCAAAATGTCTCCGCACTTATTGACACAGTTGCTATGAAAAATATAGGGATAGAAAACATGGCATTGCAGGCGATATTTATATTTAAATAATATCGGTAATATTTTTCTTCATATTTACGGTTGTAGATAAAATAGTATACGCAACACGTGCATGAAGTGTCATTAAAAAACTCGTATACTTTTAGCACTCGCCTAACGGCTCGTGCTTTCGCATACTCGTTTCATAATGAATCACTTCACGCACTTCACGTAAACTACTATACCGCACTTGTGTTATAATGAATCTATTATATCACTTGTGTTATAATGAATTACTTTACGCGCTGTTTGGAATACGTAAAAGCCTACTTTATGTACCGGTTGTTGATAAAAAATTTTATTTCGCTTTTACCGAATTTATCCCATACCTTAGGCGCGCATTGTATCTAGGGTCTTACAAAAAAGAGGGAACACTCAATAACTTTATTATTTTGAGTTTTACAAAAAAACGATGAAATAGTTTTTTGTTTAAGAACATTCAATTGTTTTTTCCCACTTCCGGTTAAACCGGAAACGGACACAACTTTGGTTTTTTAAATGACACTCTGTATATTTTTTGACATTTTTTGATTCGTTACATTTTTTACATTCTGTACGTATGGGTGTTTTATAAGAACATTTTGCTGTAAATCTCAAAAAAATATTTCGAAATGTTCAAGACAGCTATTTTAAAAAAAACAAAATATCTATTGCCATGAAAGAAATTTAGTATTTGATATCTGTCACTTCTACCAGAGTTTGTTTATTAATAAATTAACAATAGATCCACTTCTTCACTATTATTCATTTTTATTATACAAACAAAGATTACAAATATTATTATTATAATCAATTTCGTAGAATGTTTTCAAACTACATGTAAACGAACTCTGACTGAAGTGACAGATGTCAAATACTTAAAGAAATTTGTTTTCATGGCAAGAGATATTTTTTTTTGTAAATAGTTGTCTTGAACACTTCGAAATATTTTTTTAAGATTTACAGCAAAATTTTCTTATAAAACACTCATACAATTTGGTACGTATAGAAAGTAAAAAATGTAACGAATCAAAAAATGTCAAAAAATATACAAAGTGTTTAAAAAACCAAAGTTGTGTCCGTTTCCGGTTTAACTAGAAATGGGAAAAAACAATTGAAAGTTCCGCCAAATAGTGCACATGTTCTTAAACAAAAAACTATTTCATCGTTTTTTTGTAAAACTCAAAATAATAAAGTTATTGAGTGTTCCCTCTTTTTTGTAAGACCCTGTATACATTAATGATATTTTTAATACCACTGTGGAATGTTTGCAATTAATGATTTCGCTTGAGATTTGACATATATTTTAATGTTATTCATGGTAATTACAAATTATTATTCTAAATAAGAATTATTCATTCAATTAACTGAAACTTAATTAATACTTGTCAAATTCCTTAAATAGCAGTAATCGAACCGTTTGATGGTTTAATCTGCAAGCATTAAATATGTATATATCAAGTGACAAATTAAATTTTTCAAATATAGTAAGGTTTATTCCTTTAGCAAAACGTGCAATCGTTAAATGCATGTTTCCTAAGTGCTAGTAATCGATTAAAATTAAGTACATGCATTAGTTATTGCACAAGGTAAATAAATTACTAAACCAATTTCGATCATAACACGTACGTTTGGCAACCGAATAACATAATTTTAGTGGTGTCGATGGATGTAATAGAACGTGTCTTAATTGCTCAGATTATACAACCAAGATTGACAAATTCAAACTGTTTCGAAATTCGAAATACAATCATATTCAAATTTTATGGATCTATAACGCAACGTATCAGTTATGTTTAATCAATCAATTACAATTCGATATATACATTTGTCATAATAATGTATCCTGCAACTCTATCAGGGTGTGTAAAAATTCGCGTGCAAGCTTCACGTGGCGTCGTTCCTCTAACAAAAATCTTAATACAAAAAAACCTATAAAAGCTTCTTGAACATGCAGGAAGTCTTCAAAGTTCAAAATTGGTACATAACAGTAAAGATCAAGTTACTTGATGCACACATTAAATGATAATAAACAGTAATTTATTATCATTGATCGTTTAAAGTTAAAGTAATAGTGATAGATTTTAGAATGCTTTGATGCAATGACAGATAATAAATTCGTTATCTGTCATCTTCATGCGTTAGTGGCATTATTAATTATTAATAAGTATGGAGTTTACTTTGCGGAATATCCCAATATGCAAATGGTTTTTGGAGTTTGCGAGGGAAACGCTAAGTACTGCTAAGTATTCCAGAAGATTTACTAATCGTCGTCAACCTTCGGGACACGTGTTTACGAGGTTAGATAGAAGATTAAGGGATTTGTAATGCCAATAAAACGGGATACAGGGCGATCACGAACTCAACTCACAGCTAATCAATAGCAAGCAATTCTAAATGCTGTCGCTAAAGATCTTCGTTGCAGTACTAGAGGAATTGCAAGATTATTTAAAATTAACAGCAAGACAGTTCATCAAGTTTTAAAACACGATCAGTAATATCCATACGGGTTATGTAAAATACAGTCTGTTACCTGGGTATTATTGGCAGATAATATTTGTTTGCAATTATTTTGGTTATTGACTAGAATCCAAGAACAGTCCGACTTCAACAATAATATTCTGTATTCTGTATACGGATGCTTCATCCGTATACACTTTTTTATATGGTCATTCGGTTCTAAGTACGGCCCTGTATCCATTTCCAACGTTTATAGATGATAATTCGGCGTCATTGTCAGGTTATACTCAAAACATAAAATATTTTTTCTGGCACACCCTTCGACATAGGATCGTAGTTTTTGCATATTTGGTGTTGGTCTATTGTCAGCTATCACCTGTTAAAATATCTGTACTTATTTCAGAATGACCTTGTATAGATCATTGTTTTGTCAAAGACTTGGCCATTAATTGTCTTTACCACCATACTGTTATATATCTATTGTTTTTTTTCTACTACTTCACGTAATCTTCTTTCAAGAATTCTTTCATATACCTTCCATACTGGACACATCGGCGGTATTCCTCTGTAGTTATCACATTTTGTGTTATCCCATTTTTTTAAATATCGGCATATGGGATGACTGGCTTAGTCAATAGATCAGTAATCTCAAGGCTCCACTGATTATATACATTTGAATTAGAAAATGAAACGAACAAGCCAAACCCTTATGTGCATTTTCCGCCATTTTGAAAATAAGGATAAATTTTTATTTCCGTTGTAACTCGGCTCCTCGTCGGTCTACGTGGAAGTTGTGTTCTTACTTTTTGTTCCTTTTCTTATTCTCTACAATTTGTGTCATATGACTTTTTCACCTAACATCGTCCGGTCTCGAGATATCGGCGAAAATAGGACAAAATTTGGTGTACGAACTCGGTTTTCATTTTTTTTCTTCTTTATCGTCACGCAGAGCGAAAAAATGTTTATTGTCAAACTTGTAGGGCACGTTCGTACCTACAATTCGATATTTTTTTTTTCGCTCAATCTTCAAAATTACTAGTTCTAGCGCACCGCAAATTCGACAAGTCCGTGCGAAGTTTCGATCTTTCCGCTCGCGCGAGTGTGTAGATATGTACCTATGTTTTAACGGATTCACCGTTCTGAATCGAATTATTGAAATACAATATAGGTAAATAAAACAGTGAAATTATGAATCACACGTATAAAATTTATTATGCAAATTTGTTTTCTTCCGGCTAAAAAGATATTCATGTCTTCCTTCTTTTCGATGGTCCTGCTTGTTCATACTGCTCTTGTTAGCGAAAGGAAATACACCAGCAGCACTGTACTCTCCAACTAGTCTGAAGCACGACAAGACCATTCTGGAGAATAAACAGTGAAATTATGAATCACACGTATAAAATTTATTATGCAAATTTGTTTTCTTCCGGTCAAAAAGATATACATGCCTTCCTTCTTTTCGATGAACTTGCTTGTTCATACTGCTCTTGTTCAGGATCCTTTTCGAGACATGGAGATTCGTCATCCACGTTTTCTTCGACAGTCATGTCATCCTCATCGTCTGATTCACTGTCATGTAGGACGTCGACTTTGGCGGTGTTGTCGCATGTTTGTCCACTGCAATTAAGGCAAATGGTGGAACGCGCAATGCCTGCTTTCCTGCACCCACAAGCAGCTCCTCATTTTTCTCTACATTTACACGATACAAGCTTTAGAAGGTCGGTTGGCGCGGGTTCGGCTGTGCTTCTGATTGGTTCGAGTCCTTGGTCTATTCGCCCTCAGCCCCATTCCTCAGGATCTTTGCATAATCCGAGCCAATTTTGTACTTGCTTATAAATATAAATCACTGCCAGTGCCTTTCGATGTGTTGTATTATATCGTATCTATTTATTGGTATTGGTATTTATTTGTCTGTACGAAAAAATAAAATATTTATTTGAGTTACATATATAAAAAAAAATCCATATCAACATATAAAATTCATTGCATACGAAGTGCACCATCCAACCGGATAATTTCACCATTTAGCATCGAATTCTCAATGACAGCTTGCACCAAATGTGCGTATTCTTCAGGTTTGCCAAGCCTTTGAGGAAATGGTATGGATTTGCTTAAAAACGCAATCACCTTCTCCGGGAGATTTTCAAGCAACGTTGTGGAAAACAAACCTGTAATTAAAATCTCAATACAAAGACATGCATTGCAGTAATGTACCTGGTGCGATGGTGCAAACTCGTATTCCCTGACCGGCTAAATCACGAGCCAGGGGCAAGGTCATGGCGACCACGCCACCTTTACTGGCAGCATAAGCTGCCTGTCCCATTT
>JAFFZR010006688.1:0-13792 GCA_018397195.1 Lethrus apterus | reverse complement strand
CATGACGTGAAATTTTTGACGATGGACTGTAATACCTGTTGGTGGTTGGGCTATTTCCATCGTTGGACTGTCAACTGTGTCATCTCCTAATGTTGTCACGTATGATTGGTAGCCAGACTACTTTGACCTCGAGGCTTGGTGTGCTTAATGGATTGCCAGTTGTGGTCGTATATTTTTAGCTTTCTTCCGGTGCCATGATCTTCTTTAGCCAGAATTGTTGCATCATTTCTTTTGATTTGGTGGAGTAATAATAATATAATTACTTGCAAAATTGTCTTGATATCTGGACTGGAACCGTGTCAACCCGACGTTTCGTACACTTTTACATCAATCATGAGGGCGATACAATTATTCTTTAAAAGTTCACGGTCATATTTTAAATTTATTAAAGATTCATGACGTGAAATTTTTGACGATGGATTGTAATACCTGTTGGTGGTTGGGCTATTTCCATCGTTGGACTTTCAACTGTGTCATCTCCTAATGTTGTCACGTATGATTGGTAGCCAGACTACTTTGACCTCGAGGCTTGGTGTGCTTAATGGATTGCCAGTTGTGGTCATATATTTTTAGCTTTCTTCCGGTGCCATGATCTTCTTTCGCCAGAATTGTTGCATCATTTCTTTTGATTTGGTGGAGTAATAATAATATAATTACTTGCAAAATTGTCTTGATATCTGNACTGGAACCGTGTCAACCCGACGTTTCGTACACTTTTACATCAATCATGAGGGCGATACAATTATTCTTTAAAAGTTCACGGTCATATTTTAAATCTATTAAAGATTCATGACGTGAAATTTTTGACGATGGACTGTAATACCTGTTGGTGGTTGGGCTATTTCCATCGTTGGACTGTCAACTGTGTCATCTCCTAATGTTGTCACGTATGATTGGTATCCAGACTACTTTGACCTCGAGGCTTAGTATGCTTAATGGATTGCCAGTTGTGGTCATATATTTTTAGCTTTCTTCCGGTGCCATGCTCTTCTTTCGCCAGAATTGTTGCATCATTTCATTTGATTTGTTGGAATAATAATAATAATATAATTACTTGCAAAATTTTCGTTATAATGCTTTTTATTGTCATCAGTTCGGTTTCGAGATAAATCTTCGAAGGTACAAATTATTATTGAACAATTTTTATGTATATTTTTGATGTAAAAACTACAAAAACTACTCCTCCTTGTCGATTGCTAATATTTAAGGCAAAACTGGCCTTGACTTATATGTGGAAGAAACGTTATTTCGATTCGTATCTTTGAATAATGGATAGTTTTTCCGAGGAAGCGACGATTGTAGATTTGTGCATCCGTCTGATCGTAGATAATGATGAGAAATCTAGGGGTGCAGAGGTCTGTTGCAATAAATTGATGGAATTACGTTAGTTTAACAAATTTGAGACTGAGGATAAATGTTCGAATATCCATTATGACGTAACACCGCGTGAATATAAATATTCCAAATTTAAGATATTTCTGATGTACCTACTTATTTAAAAATAGAAATATATTGCGTCGACTGATTCCCATCTGATTAGCTTATCTATCGCTTTTGTCTTGAAGTTCTAAAGCGTATGCGGAAGTTCCTCGTGTGAGAAAAGAATTATTTCCCGATAAGCTTTTTACACACGCTTCTTTTAACTTCTTCGTTTTCTCTCTTATGCAATCATCCAAACAATTCAAAAGCTTACAGCAGACGATATAAACATTATAGCTTTTCGTTCCCCACAAACAGAGGCTTTGAAATAAAATAGTAGTTTAGAATAAAATTTGGAACGGAAAGTATGACGTAACAGGATAAATTTACATGTAAAGATGACAAAATGTATAAAATATTATTACAAAATTTGATTCTTGGTCATTTATTCTCTTGGAAACTGGCTTTATTTTAGTCATTTGACTTGATTACTTTTTTTTTAGTAAATGACACGTGAAAATAATTCTTGAAATTAATTATAATCTTTATATCCATTATTTCCATACAAATGTCGTTGTTAATTATAATCTTTCCATCAATTATTTCCATAGAAATGTCCTTGTTATCATATTATAGTAATAAAATTCTCATTGCATACTTCTGTTACATCTTTGCGTGTTTTTTTTTCAACATGAGGAAAACAATTATGTAAATGCACATTTTTACTTCGTGTATTTTTGCATGAATAAACGAAAGCGAAAATTAAAATGTATTTCAGCACGCTTACTATTAGCACCTCATGAATAATTAAAAACGTACTAAGAGACTGTGTGGTCGACACGCATTGAGTACGTGTATAAAGTAAAAAGTGAAAGAAGCCAAGAGTGTTCGTTTTGGTTATGAATATGTACAGAAGATTGAAGTGACTCCAAGGAAGTATGTTTGAATATCCAGGTAATGAAGATTTGCATATTAGCATCCTCTAAAAGTAATAACGTAATGTCATTTCTCTAATAACTCCATTTTTTAACTCGTAACTGCAGTTTTCTTTTGAATGCATAGGATTCCATTTTTCACAGTTTATTCATCACATTTTAATATGTTAAACATAACGATTAAAGTCAAGGATTGTCAAATACAGTATTAAGGTGAAATAATTTAAAAAGTGAACGCTGACCACAGTCAAAGCATCAATCCAGAAAACGACAGTTTATTCACCGATATTAAAACAAATAGTTTTGAGTACGGTCCTGTAAGCATTCCGTTTTGGGCAAACTGGAGACAAATGGACAGGTTGATATAATTCTTAGTAACTATTAGTATAGGCTGTTATAATTGAAATGAAAATAATATGAAGAATAAAAAATATGAAATAAAAGATGAAAGATGATTATATAAGAAGGCAGATTTAGCATGTGTGAAAGTGGGGAAAAAGGTGAAGTGATGAGGTAAATATAGTAACGAATGTGATGGATACATATATATAACTAAAGGGAGATGATGATATTAATAAGTTAACGTAGTAAGATGTATTCAATTGTATTTAATAGAAGGATTAAGGAATGAAGGGAAAATAATTGATTTTGAGAAAAATAATGTGGAAGCGTTTTATTCGTAAAAATTGAATTCAACAAAGTTGGATCCTAGAGTTAAAACTATTAAAATAAATTATTACTATTAAATTTGCTAACAGAGAGTAGACCTGAATATGTGACAATATCCCCAGCAGAGGTATTTGTTGAAGGCGAATATATTACATGTGGAAAGGGTGTCGAAGGCAGTAGTAGAACTGAAAAACGGTTGGTCACCAGGACCAGAAGGTATTCCAGCGGAATTAATAAAATGTGGCACAGAAAAACTCTTTACAAACCTTACTTGGTGTATAAATGAATTTCTAAATGGCACTCCTATACCAAAGGGTTGGAAAACGGCTTATATATATCATACATTCATAAAAAGAGAAATAAACGAGATTGCGCTAACTACAGAGGTATATCCGTAACAGTACTTTAAGCCGCCTATATGGACGAATACTTCGTGACCTCATAGAAACGGAATATCGAGAACAGGAAGAAGAAGAGCAATCTGGATTTAGAGGTGGAAGAACTTGTACAGACAACACTTTTTGTCTCAAATCAGGAAATCCATCTCATGTTTATCGACCTCCACAAAGCCTATGATACTATGCCTATTAGTAAAGTAAGGAAAGTACTCCAGAAAACAAATATACTTTAATTGAAGCATTAAAAATCTTTATGAAGAATCAACATCGCAAGTAAAAGTAGGCAACAAACTATCACAACAATTCCTGCGCCAGGGCTATTGTATATCACCAACTTTGTTTAAGATATATATTGCGAAGTCAGTGGAAAAGGAAATGTAAGGGTATGGGTGTGGACCTTGGGGTTATCTGTCTATACACGTTACAGTTTGCCGATGACCAGGTTATCATAGCTAATGACAAAGAGGACCTAGAATATATGGCTAGAAAACTACAGGAAGAGTACAAACGATGGGGTTTAGAAATTAACACTCCAAAGACGAAATATCTTCCCATAGGAGCCAAACTGTCAAATATTCACCTAGAAGATACTCGTAACGAAATAGTTCTACCGTTAAGCGAATACACTTACTTAGGCATGATTTTTGACTCCACTGGAAGGGATGACAAGGAAATCAGAAAGAAAATAGCACACGCCAGAAAAACAATTGGTTGCCTAAACAGTATATTTTGGAGTAACGAAATAGGAAGAAAGAGGAAGTGCAATATATATGAAACTCTTATTAAAAGTAGTCTACTTCTATGGAGCGGAAACTTGGCGCCTAACAGAAAACCACAAGAGAAAGATTGAATCAGTGGAAATGGATGTGTTTTGAAGATCGCTGGGAATATCTCGCAGAGATAGAATTCGCAATGAAGAAGTAAAACAGCGAATGTACAAAGAATGGACGACACAAGATTACCAAAGAAAGTTATGGAATGGATACCTCCGAACGAGGAAGGCCCAGAAAAACGTGGAAGGAAGGAATATCGAAGGCGATAGGTGGCGCCCGTGCATTAGTTGTAAATTACAACCTGGCATAGGTCGCAAGCCCGGCAAGCATTAGTCGCTCACAATAGGGTAATAACCCAGAAACCATCGTTGGTGTGCGGATGTGAGCGATTAAAGCAGCAAGTCGAGCTCTTGTGTTAAATATTCTGATTTTTTTTTTACTTGCTCCGCACTTTTGATAAAGCTGCGTTGCAGGCCCAAATTTTGGAAACATGTGGTCACTTACACTAAAAATGCCGTCGAAATGAAATATTATGAATCAAGTTTGTTATTTTTTTTTTTTATATATTTGAATAGTGTTACAAAATTCATTTGCGTTTACATCTTAGAGACCCGCTTTTAGTTAGAGGATTATCTGTCTCTTACTTCTTCTTCAAACTTTCAGTTTACTGACTTTTGCATGCTGACTTACAAGAAAAGGATTTGCTGCTGCTTGCATAACAGAATAACGAGATTTTTAAACCCACCAATCCTGAAACGGCAGCTGGAAGTGTTAAATCAACATAATGCAGATCGTACAGATCAATTGCAATGTGTTGTGAAAAATGTGTTTTAAACGAAAAACTTTTTTGCTATATCCTCTTCTTCACAGGTTTAATTTAGAGTACATAATCATTTGTGCAGTAACAGTCGTAAAGCCTCCTGAATTCGAGGCCAATGTCGTGGACCACCTTGTCTTTTCCAACAGTCAGGGTACTGTCCAAAATAAATCTCGCACACTTGCTGACTAAAGTGAATTGGTGCCCCATCGTGTTGGAACCAGTCGTTGAGACGAAAAACGAATGGTCATCTAGTAAATGCGAAAGTTCCATGTTTATAAATTCTACATAGATATGTCCTGTTAATCGTGCAGAAAATTCTAAAGGTCCGATCTAGAAAGGAAGGATCAAATTATTTAGAAATTAATTGATACTATTGACCTACCAGACGATCCCCACAAGACCTGACCAAAAGTTACCGAAAATTGATAAGGCCCTTGAAAAAGTAACCCATGGTTTTTCCTCTGCCCAAATAAGTCAGTTATGAGCATTGTAATATCCTTGTCCTTGAAAATTCATCCAAAAATAAAATCCGCGAAACAAAATTTGGTTGAGTGTCTCGTGGTTTAGCCTGACGTGCAGAACTGTCTTCTAGCAGAAGCGGGGTCGGCAAAAACAGCCACCGTAAGTGCATGTCATAAAATCATATACTAAAACTGCCACGGTTTACACATGTAAATTTCGATCTATCGTCAAAAACCGCTACGGATTTTCTTGTAATTGCCTGCTCCGGCTTCATTCGCACGTTTTCCGCAACACTTTGTATCTTTATATACGTTTCAAATTGAAAATTCTTTAAAACACTTACAAACTGATACAAAGATGGATGATATGAAAACTTGAATTGAATCCTGAATGGAAAGATTCGCAGGCATTTGTAGTAGTATTCTCAGCTCTGCTTGATTTTGAGAGCACCACCCATTTTTCTATTTAATAGAACTTGTATTACCTTATCAACTGGGCGATTTCTCTCTCTCTCTCGCTGTTTCCCTGGCGTTTCGCCCACATTCGCCGAAAATTATAATTATCTCCAAATAATCAGCGGCCGAATTCATGATTATGGCCAAATTTAAAAAAATCTTGACTTGACCGCCCGCATATTTTAAAGATTTGTTTTTTATCCCCGAAAATCTATTAACGTAAAATTACGGCACACACCTTAGTCTCTGATTAGTCAACTTTAATAGCTTAAAGTATATACTTTTCTCGAATACCTTTTAAACTAGATTTAAAATTATTTAAAATAACCTTACAATTATGAAATTACTATTTTCCTTAATACCCTGCCAATATACTCTCAGTTCACTAGATAATGGCACGAAAGTCGAAAGGCGTCGTGAATAGTTTTATCAAATTTGACGATAACTTTTAAAATAATTTTAATATAGACAGGTACGAGGATAGAGTGTTATTGAACCGGTGTTGGAAAGGGTACTAATATATTTTGTAAGAACGATGTTAAATTGTTATAACAATATTGGGTTTTCATGTTTTCAGAAATCATTTTGGAATTACTTTACAGTTCGGAAGAAATTTATTCTGTTATAATTTTTTTAATAATTGAAAATAAAAGTAATTTATTTTTTTGTTTGTTTCAGGTGAGTGATATTGGAACAAACTGTGAGTACAATACAATTTTACCTTAAAATACGTTTTATATTTAATGTAACTACTGCCAGATACCAATTCAATTAGATGCGTCTTGGCAAACACCATTGTTTGAATATCTAATATCAATACATCCATCCGCGTTCGGTGATGAAATTATAGCAAATTATACAAACTGCATATATCAAAACTGTAACTAACTGTTAAAATCAATAGCAGTCTATAATGAATTGCAAATACCCATAATATGAACATATACTGCAAACAGAACAATAATCAGTTGATTATATCGTCCCTGCGCTAAAGAAAATTGTTATTCAAGGAACACATTTAAACATTGTCTTGATATCTGGACTGGAACCGTGTCAACCCGACGTTTCGTACACTTTTACATCAATCATGAAGGCGATACAATTATTTATAAGTTCACGGTCATATTTTAAATCTATTAGTAAAAAAGTATGTTTATATAATAATTTATTTAAAATGCAACAATTTAATCGGCATTTATTGCGGCGTACTATACAGGCTCGGTTACTGGGGCCTTCCTAATTGACAGAGATGGACGAAGATTGTTAGGGATTGGCCTTTAATAAAGATAAGATCGGGTTTTTTCAAGGAACCGTCGGATAGACGCCAAGTGCGGTTCGGATAGCGCTGTCTAGCCCTTCCTGGCAGCCATCCTATGTAAGACCTCGGCGATATGGTTATGACGCCAAATCCACGGCCAGCCTGGTGCATGACCGTTTTGTAACAGGTGCGATTTTACTTTGTTGCAACTCGTCCTGCATCTGTAACGCCCAGTTGAACTGGACGAACTCTCTGCCCGTCCAAAAAGCGGGAGGGTTAGAAATCCATTTATCACAGGCCCTTTGAGTGACACCATTATCCGAGAAGGTTTTGAGATGCAGCCGCCAAAAGTTTTTGACGGCTGTCTCTCGAGAGTGAGAAGCACCTAAAAAATCTTGAGCGTAACTTCCTCGCAGGGGTGGAGGCCATCGTTACTCGCACAACAGGGACGTCGAATAAGAATAGTTTTCATCCGTGCATAACGCGCGGGATAGTAAGATCCCAAGCCCGCCACCCCTCAGATCCACATGGACGAATGCCATAAAACAAGTTCTATTTAAGTGGAGGATTTTTCTGACCGATATCCTAATCCATCTATGGACAGTCTTGATTCTTGATGCGGGGGTTTTGTAGAATATGCAGAATCTTCGGTGTCATGTAACTTTTAAAAACGGACAGTTTTTGATAGGGTTTCAACAGTGAAAGTTGCACCCTACGAATCATGAGCCCGATATCATTAAGGTCGGGTGGATCAACTCCACTAGAGGAGAATGGTTGACCTATACATTTGAATCCTTTGAGAGGAGTGACATTTCTTATCGGCAATCCGTTAACAAAGTGGGTGGATTTGTTACCTTGTGTTTTTTCCTTCGTGGCACTACGTTTACAGAGAGAGAGGAGCATTAACTCTCATTTAGTTCGAGTTGTCTCGCAACGAAGAGTTTAGGAGTTTTCGAAGTGACACAGTGGAGGGACCAACAAGAGCAAGTCGGCCGCATAAGCGAGACAACTAACTTGGTGTTTTTCAATTCTGAAACCTTCGATAACGCAGATCTGGTCAAGAAATTCACCCAGAACAATGTTAAATAGACAAGGAGAAAATGTTTGACACCTCTGCGGATAGAGATTGATGGGGTTTTGTTACGGCCAATTTGTAAAGTGGAGTGCACGTCGGAGTATCTGTTCCTAATTGAAGAGATGAGGCACTCATCAATCTTAAACCTCATCAGCGCTCTAAAAATACTTTTTTTTCTTTCCGGAGATCCAGGGTAGCCTGCGCTTTTATCATATCTCTATACCGGCGAGTAATCGAATACAAGCAGAGATTATTAGCGATCTCAGAAGCAACGTTGGGCTGGATTTTGGGAATTTTGTACAATTTTTAGCCTAAGACTTTATTCAGTGTACGCAAAAAGTAGGAACTATGGTAATCGGTCGTCATTGGTCCACATCACCAGTGCCTCTCCGCTTTTGAATGAGTACTGTATAGTATTCATTTAGTACAAGCGGAATGTAGGCAGTGTATAGCATTGAGTTGAAAGGTAGTGTTGATTTATGAAGTGGTATGGCGTTAAGTTGGCTCAGGCCCAGGAGATTCGGACTTGCTGCCGGTAACAGCTCGAACGATTTCCTCGTCGGTGATATGATAAAAAGTGTGATAGCCGCCAACATCTTTTTTGTGGGAAAAGGGTTGGTTGTCTGGATGTGATTCATTATTGAAGAAATGGGTGTAGGTTTGGCAGACCAAAGGGAAGCGAAGCTCCGGATCAGTGAGAGGGACCCCGCAAGATGCTGTTCGACAAGCGATGCGATCTAAGAGGTAGTTCTCTCCGCTTACTTTGGCGATTAGTTGCTCTGAATCTAGCTGGAGGGCAGAGCGAGATTAAGAGCCTTTCAATAAGAGTGTTCTTCTTATCTGTAAGGGTTGATAAGAGCTCTTCTTCGTTAGAGTCGACCTGCCTGTCAAATAGTTAACAAAGGAAGGAAAATGGAATGGACCGCTGCACCTTAGAATGAATTTTCCGGTTGGTGAGGCGCTCCACCTAATTAAGGGGGGAGGAGAAAGATTCTCCGAAGAGGAAGAACAGGAATTGAATGGTGGTGGTATCGCATAAAAGAAGGGCCTTGAAAGATCAAGGACGAGGATGGCTGCGCCAGATCAGGCAGTCGAGCATAAGAATAAGCACTACCGAATGAAGTGGTAATATGGAATGTTCATCAAGACCGGCCGAACCGGGACCATTCCATAGTGGTCGCACAACGCGAGTTATCGGAATCTAATGTGATGTCATACCGGTCTTATTCCGTGGACCCGGCTTCTGGTTGTGATAAATTTTTTTAAAAAAATTTCCTTATTCTTATTCTTAATGTACTTTTACAGCGATCTATTCTCTTTTTGATTTCTTCGCAATTAAATCTTTTGCAAAATTTGTATTTTAATTCGTTTACTACACAGTTCAGTTTAAGTTCAAAAAGAAAATGTATGTTTAAGTGTACGCTTTAATGGAAAATTAAATAATAAAAGTGTACAATTATCAAGTTGCGGTTCTTTCAACAAAATACAATCACATCTTCTTCCATTAAAAACAAAAAAATACAATAATTTGTGGTAAAATATTTCTACTTAGAAGTAATTTAAATTAATAATTATGGATAACCACAGACGTCATTCTTTGTAGGTAATTAATCTGATACAATGCTTACAATTACAATGATTTACAAATGACATCATTTACGTGATATATTCTTGTAGTCAGCTAGGCTTATAAATAAATGTCAATTAACCTGAGTGCCGAAATTTCAAATAAATTGCTACCTATTAAATTATTTATGAGCAAAATTTGTTCACAAATTCAGACTTAGATTAGGGCTCAGATCATGCATCTCTCCATTGTGAAAATTATTTTACTTTATACTCATATATCTTCACAACATTTTACTCGCAGCGTTCAACGATGAACGCGATATATTTTATAAGCAATATTCACAAATCATTTTGTTTTAGCGTATGAAAATCACAGGGGACCCATAAATATATGTAGCAATACCCATTAAACGGGTTCAAAATTTACAAGAATGACCAATGGAGTTAAAGTTTTTAATTTGTCATGCGCAGTTTTTATTGTGACACCTTTTTCAAATATTATGAAGAAACAACTTGCAATAGATTTGAAATTGTAGTTGCAATTTTGCATAGGGTTGAAATTCGTGGCACAAATTTTTAGAAATATACTTCTCCAAATATGGAAAAATTTATTAAGCAACAGTTGGATTATATCGACGTTATAGTAATTATCGCCGTATATCAACAGTGCACAAGTCTTTTAAGCTAAAATTAATGTACTTATGAATCGTGAAATAAAATGTTAGGAAATACATACATTTTTGTTCGTCTGCCTAGATAATTATTATCACACAATATATACAGTGTGGTAAGAAAGAAAGAAAACGGATAAATTCGATAACTTTGTGAAAATAAATTTTCTGGAAAAAAATCTCGAAGGGGTACAGCGATTTAAATTATTTAACGTTATACTGCGCCATTTTCATCTTGGTGCGTCATTTGTTTTTATAGTTATGACGTCATCGAATTTTTTTTTTTAAATGGCCACCTATATTTTTTATTTTTTATTTCAGTAGTACATTTTATTCTCTTTTCAGTGGTATAACATTTTTGTTATGTTAAAAAAATTGAGAAAAGGTGCCTTAAAAGTAAATTTTAAAAAAATAATTTGCAAAGTTAATCTAGTTAACGTACAAAATAATATGACATTTGAAAAAAATAGAACATCAGTCTTATTTCTAATTATTAGAATACAAAAACACTAACACTAACATCAACTACGAAAATAAGTTCAGAAACAACATTTTTGTTATTACACTAGATGTTCAAAGTGACGCCCCTGTACCATCTGGCAATACCCAAGGCGATTATAAAATTCATTTCTCACATTCTGAAGAGTTTGAGGTGATATTAATCTAATCTCATGTCGAATTCTTTGCTTGAGATCTTCTAAATTAGTGGGTCGATTTTTATACACTTTACTTTTTAAGTATCCCCATTAAAAGAAGTCTAATGGGGTTAAATCAGGCGGCGTAGCCGGCCATTCCATCGGACCTCTTCTTCCTATCCATCTTCCTGGAAAAACTTGGTCTAAATAGCGTCGTACATTAATTGCGTAATGAGGTTGAGCGCCATCTTGTAGCAACCAAACGCTATTGTTTGGTAGAACATGATTATTTGCGTTGGGAAATAATGCAGCTAATGCAGGTATCAATTCCAACTGTAAAAAGTACCTTTCTCCAGTCAAATTATTTGCAAAAAAGATTGGGCCTATAATACGGTCACCAATAATTCCAGCCCATACATTAACCTTTTAACGTGACTTATGTTGTAGTCCAAAGCAATGTTTCTAGTAGTTGCGTGTAGATTGTTTTCAATTTCTAGTAGCACATCAAGTTGTGCATCTTCATTTAATGCCGGACGTCCACTTTTTCGAAGATTCTTTACAATGCAATGCCATGTTCTTGAAATTTGTTTTCAATCCTGCTAACGGTTGATTGACTGATGGGTTGATCAGGGTACTTTTTTCTAAAAAGTTGACATCCTTCTTGATGTGTTCTAACTCTATCACCATAACCAATCATCATTAACAACACTTCATTCAGTTCTCTGTTTCTCACTCAATTGTACCATTTTGTCAAATAAGGGAGTTTACCGAAGGTAAATTCTAATTTAAAACAAGCAAGTAACATTTATTTTATTCTTGACTTCTGACAGCCGTAACAAAAACTTTTTGTTTTGTACGGTAACTAGATTAATTTTAGAAATTTATAATTTTTTTAAGATTTCGCTTTTAAGGCATTTTTTCTGTTTTTTCAAAAGTAACATAACAAAAATGTTATACCACTGAAAAGAGCATAAAAAGTACTACTGAAATAAAAAATAAAAAATATAGGTTACCATTTAAAAAAAATTTCGTGACGTCAAAACAAATGACGAACCAAGATAAAAATGGCGCAGTATAACGTCAAGTAATTTAAATCGGTATCCCCCTTCGAGATTTTTTCCAGAAAATTTATTTCTACGAAGTTATTCTAATCGGTCTCTCTTTTATCTTTATTTAGTTAATTGTTATTAATTTAACGAAACGCTAAAATGGTAACCCCGACGTGATCGTGATTGTCCGCGAAAATTAAAACAGCAACGTCAACAGGAATTAAGAATGCGCAGAGGTAACTCAACCGTCGTCGACAGTGTGGCTATCAAAATTCCGTCATTTTGGTCTGAAGATTATGGCATTATGGTTTATACAACTAGAGGGCCAATTTGAAATCAACCATGTAGTGGCGGACAACAAAAAACTCTATTATGTCATCTGCAACCTCGATCAGAAGCACATGGCTGAGGTAAAAGCCAAAAGCTAAAGCCAAAAGCTGAGGTAAGCAACCCGGCAGAGAACGGCAAGTATGAGAAGGCAGAACTCATACGCCGGCTCTCGTCGTCACAAGAGCAAAAGACAAGAAGACTCCTTGAACATGAGGAACTGGGAGACCGTACACCGTCTCAATTCTTGAGCAACTTGGGAGGACACACAGTTCCAGACGACTTGCTCAGAACAATGTGGTCCAGTCGGCTACCTAACGAAATGCTAAAGTACTGTGGCGTCATAGGACGATACGCACGTAAAAAACTAAATAGCTGGCCAGTAATATATAAAAGAGTTGCTAAGTTGCGGAGTAAATAGGTCAATAATTTTTGATATTGGCGTAAAGACTAACTTTTATCATTAAAGATATTATTAATATGGTACTCTGCCTTTACTTTTGCGAGTGTTTTTATTTAGAGTGTTATTAACGGTGTGAACAACGCTAAAGTTGGTAGTGTGGCGACGTCGTCATAAAAAACATGGCTGGCGTCGAATAAAAAATCTGAAGGTTGCTATGGTGGCCGAATAGATAGAAGAATGTCAGATACTTTTGTATTAGTGTTTATTAAACTACGAGTATATCGTTCTTTTCGGTCTCTCTTTTATCTTTATTTAGATAATTGTTATTAATTTAACGAAACTCTAAAATGACATTTTTCGTAAATTTAAAATGAATATATGGCGACCGTTTTTGCGGATCTAAGTTTAAGTTTAAGAGAGAAAAAAAGAAAATATTATGAACAGCGTATACAAGAAATAGAAGAGAGCTACCAAAAAAATGAAATACGAAAAATTATAAAGGCATTAAAATGGAAAAAAGAGGCCACCAAGCAAAAACACCAATATACAAAGATAAGGACGGAAAGATGTTAGCGGATGAAAACGATATACTCGAGAGATGGAAGGAATATTTTGAAGAGCTGATAAGCCCACGTGAAACAGAAGAAAATGCAAGATAGGACAGAAATATTGACATGGTAATTGATGAACAGGAAGTTATTGAAGGCTCTCCAACGACGGAAGAAATAAGGGACATCGTATATAAACTGAAAAACGGCAAGAGTGACATAACAGCTGAAATGTTTAAATATGGAGGGGAAAAGGTAATTACATATATGCACAAACTAATAAAAGAAATATGGCTCCAAGAAAGAATACCAAGAACATGGAAAGA
>JAFFZR010006686.1:0-10400 GCA_018397195.1 Lethrus apterus | reverse complement strand
TAATGCATATTTTCTATAATGGTAATATTTCAAAATTAAAAATTCAAAACTTATTACTTTTATTTTTTTATTTATTTATTTAAACCATGTCTACAAGTTGTGTAAAAATACTACATTAGAAAGTAATAAACGTGGATGGTAATACGCACATTGTAATACGTTTATATAAATATTATTAGTGTATACAGTGTGGTGATAAAGTTTGGAACAAAATTCATAAAAGCGTTTTATAATGTTTTTAAGAAAATCGCTCGGACAGGTCAATTTTTGTTTTTAAAATGCCGTCTTCTGACGTTAATTTTTTTGGAATGACGTCATTTGTTTTTGCACAATGACGTCATCTTATTTTTTTTTTAAATGACAACCCTTACTTTTTTCTTCTGTTTTTAATAGACCTTCTTACTACTTACACGGTGATGTAAACAAATTACTTTACTTCAGATCGTCAGTGGTTATAATTTAGTAAAAATAATAATCGTAAACATTCCAAATTAAAGCAAATAACAGTAATTTATGTATCTAAGACGAAGAGTGAAGCTTTAAGGTGCATTGACGTCATTATCGATTTTTTAAATGACACCTCTTATTTTTTTCTTTTGCTTTTGATAGACCTCCTTGATGTTTAAGTTGTGATTACCGAATTAATTCTTTACATAAGAACTTTTCTGAAAAAAATAACATTTTTTCTTCAAAAAATTAAAATTTTTGATTAAAAGAAAAAATTTAAATGTGTCATTTATTCAAAAAAAATTGTTAAGTAACCGTTTAAGTAGTAAGAAAGTCTATTAAAAACAGAAGAAAAAAGTGGGGGTTGTCATTTAAAAAAAATTATGATGACGTCATTGTGCAAAAACAAATGACGTCATTCCAAAAAATATAACGTCAGAAGACGGCATTTCAAAAACAAAAATTGACCTGTCCGAGCGATTTTCTTAAAAACATTATAGAACGATTTTATGAATTTTGTTCCAAACTTTATCACCACAACACTGTATAATTGTACAAATTTTATAACAATCAGAGCAGTTATTTGAAGCCCATAGGTCATCTAGTCTCATGAATCCTTTCTACTGAATCAACCCTGTACAATTGCAATAATCCAACATTTGTTCTTTGCCGTTAAAAATATAACTGCGATTTTTTTTTAATAATCGGGGTAGCCATTTGAAACCCATAGGTCATCTGGTCTCTTGAATCCTTTCTATTGAAACAATTCTTTCGGATCAAGCAAGGAACTTAAACTCAAAATTCAATAAATAATGTAATTGGAGTGTTACTTGAAGCAAAATTGAGGCTTTTGCATAAGATCTTTAGTATCTGATCAAACAACATTTATTAAGTGCGAGAAAAATTACTGTATTCGAAATAGAGGTGAAAGTAATTGTTTAATGCTGACGAGCTGTTGCCGGCTGTTATTTATGTTATATGCGTCCCAGAAAACTGGCACAGTAGATTATCCTTTTCAAGTTTAATTATGAATCGCTGCAAATACAGATAAGTTGTCTAAAATATAATATCGTTAAATCTAGTTATACAAAATGTAATGATTTTTTTTCTTATTATGTTTCTTTTCGCCAAATATGGAAATCATGGACAGTTCCACGTTAGAAAAAGTTAATTTGTCGGCCTACCACTAATGTTATTTATTTCTTCTACTTACATTGAGAAAACTAAATCTATGTAGAATATATTAAGAAAAATATTTAATGTAGTATATAGTCTAATTCAGCCATACTCAACCATTTTTTTTTTTTTTCTCGGACCACATACATATGTTTCCTACATTACGCGGACCGCAACACAGTGTGTTTTGGGCCGCATATAAAAGCTCGTCGGGCCGCATAATTTATAACAAAGATTAGTAGCTAATTCAATCGGCATCTAATTTTTCTTTGTTAATTAAATCTGACTTACAGTTTAGTTGGCCTACGAAACTGTATTCAAAGATGCTGAAATAAAACCAAACAAACCACACATAAAAGCAATTTAATGTTAATTTGCTTTATTGACACAATTAAATTTAAACCGAAGAAAAAACGAATAGATAGATAGATTAATAAGAAAAATATACGCTGGCGGCACAATAATTTTTAATTATTAAATATTAGATAAGCTTTGAAAGGCGCGTGCAACGAGAGCGCCGCATACTGTTTGCTAATTCGCTTAACCAAACATCTCGGTCCTTTGTGGGGGACGTCGAGTCCAATTGAATTAAGAGGGTGCAAACCATAAATATTTCCCTTTTTCTTTTGCTTGGTAATAAGTACATCAGAAGTGATAAAGCACTGGTCTTTACCTCACATTGTATACCATCGGCATTATTGAAAGGCAATTTTGTACATTCAAGTTGTACATACTATCATTGCCAATAAATTTACGTGAACATTTATATGCTATTAGTAAAGTTAAATTGGTACCTCATATACCTAAAATAGTTTCAAAAATGTGTTAAAAACAATTTAAATATAATATAAATAAACTCCTGGACAAAATTAACGCATCAGTAAAACTTCTCATTATTACTTGCAATATTTTAAATCATTAAACATTTTATGTAGGTTGGCCTTCTATCAATACTGCAATTGTTTAACAGATTTAAAGTAACATTTTGCAATTGCATGTTAATAAGAGATTTAACGTTGTTTAAAGTGATTTGTAGAAGCCAATAAATTAAGTTTTACTAGTGTCTTTTTTTAAATGTAATGGCTTTTAATGTAAGATACTTTGTCTAGTGTACTTAAATCATCCACGCAACTTAAGAGAAGATGAAGAAGTGAAATCTATAGTTCTAGTTAACGAGGGACGTAGGCAGCTATATGTGACTAATTTGTTAGGAGTTCGACAATCAACAATTAATAGAAAAGTTAGACGTTTTAATATACACAGAAGATACTGTAAAACCCCAGGACAAGGTCGTAAGAAATCTACAGATACAAGAGATGTGCGATATCCTATCGTCTTAAGAAACATGGGTTCTACCAGTTTAAAGCTAAGCAGAGCCCTAGCAGCAGCTTAAAATGTAGCAATTTCTGCACGAACAGTCAGGAAAAGCTTAATGAAGCAGCAGTGGACAGTAGAAGACCAGCTATTGAACCACTGCTCACCAGGGAGCATAGAGTTACTAGACTGCGTTTTGCAAGGGAACACGTAAATTAACAATTGACGACTGGAAGCGAATTTTGTTTTCCGACGAAACAAGTGTAAATCTTAATTCACCAGATAAACAATGTCATTTTTATGCACGATAACGACCTCCTTTTACGGAAGAGGTACAGGACAACCTTAGATTCGTGAATATTCCAACTATGTACTGGTGAATATTCCAACTATGTATCAGAAGCCCAGATATGAACCCCATAGAACATCTATGGGGTGTACTAATACGACCAGTTAGACGGCACATACCTGCTCCTATGAATCGTAGGGAACTCGAACAAGTCGTTCTTGTCGAATAGGAGAATATTCCCCAGGAAACCATTCATAACTTGCTCAATAGCGTGCCCAGACGAATGGATGCAGTGATAACGGCTAGAGGAAGATCTACACGGTACTGAATTCAAATTACTACAAATTTATCACATTCAATTTTTTTTAACTTTTCATTAACACCATTTTCTATGTGTTTGATATTATTGTTTCTTTCTGTTATTTATTCATGTTTTTTTTTTTTCGAAAATACCATTCTAATTTTTCAAACATTAGTTAAAATCATTTAATCATAATATCACGTAGGACTGTTTTAAAACTGCAAAAATAAAAATAATAATGAGAAGTTTTACTGATGAGTAAATTTTGTCCACTTTATTTTTACTTCCATCCTTAAATATTTATAAAAACATTTTTTGATTTTTGGTGAATTTTCCCGAATGCTCGTTATAACATTAGCTTAATTTTCGTTTTTTATTTGAATAATGAAATAAATTATCCATGTTATTATTAATAAGCCAAATATCCAAAATAACAACATTTATTAAAGTATTAATTCATGTTTTATTATGGTGTTTAACTTAATTCATTTGCATGTTATTAATAAATTCTTAATATTTTTATTATTAATATTGAAAACTTCTAACGTAACATGTAGGTACGTGAAAATTAAATATTTAAATTACCTTAAAGCACCTATAATAAAAAGACGTATAGAAATGATTTATACGAAAAGCTTCGCAAAAGCTTTGTTCAAAATATTTTCCTTCTAAGATTATCGCGAAAAGACTCATAAAAATATATGATAAATTTTATGATCCGCCCTTACAAAGCTTTGATGAATAACACGTGAACACCTGTTTACATAATAATAAATTTATTGTACGATTATTTTAATATTCGTTTCAGAATTTTATTTTTATTGTTCATATTAACCAATACATACAGGATACATTGACCACGTAGATGTATTAATCATGCAATCAACATTAGCCTGAAGCAAACCTATGTTCCATGTCCGCAAATAAGTAATAAATGAGTTTTTAATCGATTTATTAGCCGACACGGTGAATGAATTAACTTTGCTTCACTATCTTTCTTAATGTTTTCAAATTCATTTACATCTCATTAACAAATTTCTTAGTATTTTCGATGTTGTAAAACATTTAATAAAATTCACAACTTCTTATGGAGAAACTTAATTAGCGGGCATGTAAACACTGTGTAAAATTTTACGACGGTTGACAGGGCACAATATTCGCGCAATATGTTGGAAGTGAATATACCCGTGAGAGTTTCCTGCGGGTATAATACTGCCTCCGGGGAGACGAAACCCCCTGTTGTAACCCTTAAACTGGCTCATAAACTCGTTCCACTCGAAAACAAACCGTGAACTAAAATGAAATAAAATAAAGCGACGCTATCTTTTAGTTCAACTTTTGAGGTTACATTCTAACTTGTAACAAAACACCTGTCTTAATAAAAAGTTTTTACACAGTCTTTGAAACCATTTATTTAATAAAAAATTAGGGGAAATCAAAATACGATTAAAAATAATTACAAAAAATCATATTGCATTCAATGATTTCTGAATAATTATTGACTTGTTCCATAGAACTGCGTTTTTATTTAAATTTTGTCGATTGAGAGGCCGTCTATTTTAACTAACATCCTTATTAAAGCAATGCACTCATATTTATTTACTAATTTCTCTTAATGAGCTTGTATGGTTTTTTGATTACTCTTTTCCTAGAATATCACGGGCATCATTGCGACTTTCTGTGTGATATCATGTTCAAGATTCTCATGACTCATAACTAATAAGTAATAACCTACACTTTCAGAGTATGTGCGTATTCCAAAACCATGGAGTTTGGTTAACTACAAGAATATGTATTATTATACCTATCTTTCACTCGTGAGCAAGTAACCAGTAAAAGACGTGAAAATGTAATAAAATATATTTATTACTAATAAATATTATTTATTAATAATTATTTTATAATAAAATAGTGAAAATGTAATAAAATATATTTTGTACCAATAAATTCTCATTGTGATGTTATTATCCTTCTTTTCTTTAATATTTATTAATATTACCCTTATAATAAATGCAGTGTCTCCTATACATTTTATTCTCTCATTCTCTGATTTTCTTTCTCCATACATATGGAGAATAATCAGAACAAATTAAGTATTAAGTCTTTCAGAAATTACGACAATAATATCTAGTAGGTTTGTGCTTCAGTTTTTAAACTTTAAAATCTGGAATTATATACCTATCCTGAACCTTAGTTTGTAAAATAATAACATCTCATTTTCAAATTGATTTTTAATTTATTAAAAACATTGTCTGAAACACTTTCTACGAGAACAATTGTCAAATTCAATTTGCCTTATGGAGCCGGTATTTTTTACGCAGTTGGATTTCTATATAAACAGGTATTTTACAACAATTTCGTTTCAGTTAATTAAAAAATATAACAGTTGCCTTAATAACTTTCTTTGACGTCCAAAATAATGCATAGTAAAATCACTAATATAGAATTGTATTCAACATAACCTTGACGTTTTCGCCTGATGATGCCTAATAACCCGCCACTAGTCGTCACTTCCCTCTCCACAAAATCTGCATTGCCCATACTGCTCCACCATCCAGTATTTATTGGCCCTCTCCTCATTTCCGCACCTAAATCTTGCTCCATGTGTACATAAATCTTAATAAAACTTTAAGGAAAATAGATTTTAAAATCCTAAAGAAATAAGAATACAAAAAATCGGTTCTCATTTCAAAAAATATCACGTGATAACTTCTAAAGCAATTTTTTTTTTTTCGGTTATGAAAAATCGTTTATCGATTATCTATAACAGATATCGGTTATCGATTATCAAAAAGGGCTACAAAAAAGTTTTTTTACAATGGAATTATGTGAATTAAAAAGTTGTAGAAAGAGGAAATAAAAAAATTAGTACAAAATTCTGTGAAAAATTAACAAATTAACAAAATATCTAAATAATGTTTGTTATTGAAAATCTTCTTTTAAATCAATATCAACAGTTAAATTATAAGTAATAACATGTATCTTTCATGTCCTTTATTTTTGTTTCCTGTATAATTAATTTGTTGAAAGAATAAATATGTAAAAGTAGAAAAATAGCAACAACAACAAAGAAAGTATGTTTCTTTCCATTTAGGGGTGTATAACTTTCGGAAAGGAGAAAAAGTGATGTCTATGTCGAACTTGAACTCCCTAATTTAAAACGCATTTAAAACACACGTACTAAAATTACCAAAATAAAATTCCTGAATTTTTTGATAATTTTACAGTTCACACATTGTTTATTTTTAAGGGACCATTTGACCGTACTAGTTTTAAATTTGACTTAAAATCTGATTTTATTGCAAAATTTAAAACAATTTTATAAAAGGTGGTCTAAAAAGTATTGAGCCTTTTGCTCATGAGATAGTATTAGTGTCCTAAATCTCAAGGTATATGAGTCGCAGCTTTGCAGGCCGACGACATTTGAGAGCTGGCATTTGAAGGTAGTAGATGTGCAAAAATGTTTGGATTTCTTATTCTCAGACGTAAGATATTTTGCCATGAAGATGAGTGAACTTTCCGCAAAACTGCACTACATTTTGCAATTTTATTTCTATAAAGGCAAAAGTGCTGCGCAGGCCCGTAAAGAAATTTGTGGGCAAGATAATTTATTAAAAGCAACGGTCGAAAGACGGTTCAGTCGCTTTCGTTTTGGAAATTTCGATGTTGAAGATGCTCTTCACAGAAAAAGTAGATGATGTTATGGCAAAAGTCGAGCAAGACCGGCATGTAAGCAGTCATGACATCGCCAAGGACCTAAACATCCATCACCAAACAGTGTTAAACCATTTGTAGAAAGCTGGCTATAAAAAGAACCTCGACGTTTGGATGCCACATGATCTGACTCCAAAAAATTTACTCGATCGAATTTCTATCTACGAATCTCTACTGAAACGTAATGAACTAGAGCCATTTCTAAAGCGGTTGATAACGAGTGATGAAAAGTAGATAATCTACGATAACAATGTGCGGAAAAGATCGTGGTCGAAGCTAGGAAAAGCTCCACAGTCTTTGACAAAGCCCATACTGACGCCCAGGAAGGTTTGGTGAGATTGGAGGGGTAGGTATCGTGCAACACGAGCTGCTGCCGCCAGGCAGAACGGTAGACTCTGACCTGTACTGTCGACAATTAGAGCGTTGCACCTAGCAGTTCAAAATAAACGGCTGGAACTTGTCAACAGAAAGGGTGTCGTATACCTCGCGGATAGCTCCAGACCGCAAACATTTTTAAGGACCCGTCAGAAATTGAGAGAACTTGGCTGGGACGTTTTGCATCCACCGTATAGCCCGGACGTGGCACCGCCAAACTATCATTTGTTTCGGTCTCTGCAGAACTCCCTTAATGGTATTAAGTTAGTTTCAAAAGAGGTCTGTGAAAACCACGTGTCTTAATTTTTTGACCAGAAACCACAGAAGTTCTATAGCAACGAGATTATGGTGTTGCCAGAAAAATGGCAGAAGGTCGTCGAATAAAGTGGTGCATATGTGGTTTCATAATGTTATTTTCCAATTACATTAAATGTATTCTCAATTATGACCTCCGAAAGCTCAATACTTTTTAGACTACCTAATATATTCAAATTTTATCAACAGTGAGTCACAAATTATCAATAGATTTAAGCATTTAATTCCATTTACGAGGCGCATTCAGATACTAGTACCCGTTTTGCACTTATACAAAAACTACTATTTATCAAATTAGCAACAATTATTTATTTTTAGACACTACAAATATTGACTTATTTTTCCACATAGGTCTAGTCGCTTAATCAGTAGGTCAGTAATCGAAGGTGTAAGTTTCAAATTGAATTGGTTTCCGAGCGATTCATCTGAAAAGATTTTTCAGAAAACCACACATTTTTAATGGGTAATGAGTAATGAGCAATTGGTTCGATCTGTTGAGGTGGCAGTAAAATAAAGTAAATTAAACTATACGTATAAACTATAAGTTAAGAAAAGAGATTTTTTTCAGCTAGTGTAAATTTTTAAAAAGAGCAAAGTTAACATAGCGACCATAGCAAACAACTATGGGCAGAAGTTTGAGAAAGTACAGGGGCTTGAGCGGCAACTACAGCGATGGACGAAAAGGGCCCTACAGCTAGAAAAATCCACGCCGGAATATATAGTTTTAAATGAGACAGGATAAGAGAAGATAGTGGTTGAAACGCAAAAAAAGCTGTCAGGTGCGAGATGCAGGCGAAAGGGCGGTGCAGAGACAGCTGGACGAGAATGGTCCTACAGGAAATAATGAGACCAGGGTCCAGTCAACATGGGGAAGGGAGAGGACTAAAATGTGTAGAAAAGCAGTGTGGTCGGAGCTGGAGAGGGCAGGGAAGTGGAGCAGAAGGTGGTGAAGAGATGGAAGGAAGTAGATGAGCGGAGAAGGTACGAGCAAATGAGGGAGGCGAGGTACAATAAGAAGTACATAGACTACTAGCTCAAACCAGCTTTTTTGCATTTTTTTGCTAAAATCTAGACCGGTGAAAAGTATTTAAAATGCTCTACAAAAATACACCAAAAAAAGTTATACCGAGCAATTTAAAAAAATTGTCGGTGACGTCACAACAAATAAAGGAAGATGTTTAAAAAATAATTTGTTTCGCCAAGTTGTAGCTAAGACTGTCCCATTTAATAATATTTATGGTTTGTGTATGATGAAATCACATTTGAAATCCCTTGAGCCCGTTTTGGTGAACAGACTGTATATTTCGAATTTTGTAATATACGGCCTGTAATTATTTTTGAGATTTTTATACTGAACACGTAAATACAGGATGTTCTTTAAATAAGTGCAGATATTTTAACAGGTGATAGCTGACAATAGCCCAACCCCAAAAATACGTATTTTAAGTTTTGAGTAAAATATGACAGTAAAGCCGAATTATCATCAATAAAGGTTGTGTTTGCAACATTTCATGTTATTCCCGGCAAAGTTGATTTTCAACGCGACACATATTGAAATTGACACAGGACCGTACTTAGAACCGAATGTCCACATAAAAAAAATGACATTTTTCGAAAATTTAAAATGAAGATATGATCGCCGTTTTTGTGGATTTGGGTTTGGGTTAAGGTCAGCTATCACCAGTTAAAATATCTGTACTTATTTAAAGAACAGCCTGTATATTTTTTTAATTATGTATATTTATTTTATAAGAATCATATTATCTACAATGAACTGCGAATTTTTTAAGAAATCTGTATAACTCTCGTTATTTAGTGGTGTTTCACAATGAGCGTTTACATAATTTTTACGTTTATAGAACGTCGTAAACATAAGATTTGCGTAAGTTTCAACGGAATTATTATGTTTCACACATTCAAATGTGTTAGACCATGACATAACCTTAAATTTGTATCAAGTGAAGGATACGGAACTTCGACCACGAGCTTCCTAAACTCCCCTCTGCTCTATCTTTTTAAATTGATGGGTTGAACACACAATTTCCTCGTGTTTTTTTCCTATTGTCTTTGTTTTCTTTCTATTTCTATTTTTCTTAATTTTTAATAAAAATGGACTGTCAAAACACAACTTGAACACATTTTTTACTGCAGTCATTTAAACAAACGTTCTAAAATTACGTATATGCTCATTGTGAAACAGGACTTACTTAATTATTTCCTTCAAAATTTAATTTACATAGCATTCAAAAATTTCAGTTTATGATTATCTTGTGTGCTACACTCAAATGACAATTTAATAAAACGCATTTTGTTTATACCAGTTCAAAGCTGACCACTGAAATCCGTAAGGGATATTAAGTCGGTTGAAAAGAAATACGAGCTATTTTCTTTGATTTCAGAAATATTTTAAACAAACTGAATTTCTGTTTCTTTGTCACGTTTTTCCGAGAGGTGACAAACAAAACGTTT
>JAFFZR010006685.1:0-14091 GCA_018397195.1 Lethrus apterus | reverse complement strand
TGTTCGATTTAAAAAATGAATCGTTATGCTTGTATCTTAGCAACGCGATGTTCTTTTGTTTTATAATTTATTGCGCGAAATGCGCATTGAAAGGTACTTAAACTTTGTCCATTTAACCAAGTTTGTATCTCTTTAAATAAAAAAGTTTGCTATTGTAGAATGTTCCCGTGAACAGGCTGTATGCTGGCCCCCAAAATACATCCTCTCTATATGTTGTTTGTGGGTTCAAATTTTGAGAAATACAGTGTCTCTTGAATTTACAAAGCGTTGTGTAAAAAGTGTCAGTCTTCAACAACAATAAAAAATAATAATAATTAATTTCAAATTCTTAGTTGTAATTTCTTGAAATTACTGTCTTTTATTCAACAGCATGCAGATACGTTTTTATTATACATTTCTTTTGGGTTTCATACTCAAAACCACAGAAAATATAATATTAATAATGATAATTTTAATAATTTGTATGACAAAATTCTTACCTTTTGTCTTTTACGATTTCACGAAGAAACTGATGGGACTACAATAGTTTGTCCGAAAAGTGTTTTTTTATAAAAACGTAACTTAACAATGGCATGGGATAAATACTAAAACACAAATGATATCTTATTTGTTTTCGTCTTTAGCGCGGATGAAATAACAAACAAGAAATTTACTTATCATCGCGTATTGTCACGATTTTTTATTAGGTAAATTTTAAAATTAATGCGGCGTTACGACTGGATTTCGTCGTGACTTGCTTCGCATCTTTTATTTTCGTTTATCTCATCTTAAATATAATAATTACCTCCGAAAGAAACAATGTCTTCGGAGGCTGTTGAGTTTAGAAATTCAATTGAAATGATAGGAATAGGAATCGTTAATTGAGTCTCCATGAAAAATAGCCAGAAAGTAAAAGATAAATTTCTAGAATCCGAACAAGGATTTGAACCCTAAAATATTACTTTTATGTGTATGTTGTTTTGAGAGAAATAAACGTGACAAATTGTATATAGGCGACATTAAATCAGCAAAAAATTTATTTCAATGGAAGTAACTTTATTCGAGTGAAAATTGTTGATTTTGGTCTCAAATATTTGATTTGTTTAATAAGTAATTTTAAATAAATATTTCTTGTTGTCCATATTATTTAAAAGTATACTTATCTTTTATTCTTGAGCAATCAAATAAATAAATAAATAAGAATATTTATTAACGGTAAAGAAACCTTTTTCTCAGTGTACCAGCAGGAAATGAAAAACAATTTTTTTAGTTATTTGAAAATGGTAGCTTAGAAAAACAGAAGAAGCAGAATCCGCTTTACATACTGCTATAATGCTATACTATACAATAGTATACATACATGTAATTTTATGGGCATAGGTAGGTGACGCTGCGTTATATTTAAAAATCAGTTGTAATATAAAAATTATAATTTGGAAATTAATTTTTTTTAAAGCAGTAAGATATAATTATTGAAGACAGCAAATATATCAACGATCGTAAAAAAGTACAAATTTGCGAATCTAGCGCCATCTCAATTTAAAAGGTCAAACTAAAACGTTGAATATTTAGCTAATGTATTTGCAAACAAAAAAATTGTCACTGGTTACAGAATTCTCACATACATAAGAAATGTGGAGTGTTACTTGGATAAAAGTCACGTACTATGCCGCTAGATGTCGCCATAGATTGCAAACTAAAATATTTTTAATAAAGCATTCATTAAAGGTAAATTTCAATAATTTCTACGTTATAATTTTTATTAACCATTATGAACAAATTTCATTGTTTGAATTTTGTAAAATTGTTATCATTTTTTTCCCACGAAGACGAAGACATTTTGTTTCGACTTCCAAATTTTGCCAACAAATTTTATTTGTTTTATTAATTATTATTACTTATTATTATTGTTAATTAAGGTTCCTCGGTTACTCTCCAAACAGCAAATTTAATTCGTTAAAACATAATCGTGTAACGGAATTCCCATGGAGTTTTCGAATCGCTAACACAGACAAAACACATCCAAAGAAACGAATTCTTACAAAGGTTCGAGAATGCAAATCTAGTATTTTTTTACCCCTAACGAAGCCACCCTCGCTTTTTTTTTCACCCTCAAGTCAACGTACAGCGGACCTGTAAAGTAGAACGCGCGACTCAAAACTTTCCATACATTAATAACGCGCATGACAAAATTGGAGGGCTTCAATCTTCCCTAACTCGAAAAAAATCTATAATGGTGTATATGTGTATATAAGATATGCTAGTTAGACGGAAGAAAAGAAGTTTTGATTGCTTCTCCCCGGAGTTGTGATATCGATTCGAGCGGAATTTGACTTTGTTCATTTTTTAACTTGCCGGTGTTGTTAATTAAAAGATAACTATAGATTAAATTTTTTGTAAAGAAAAAAATCGCTTTATTAAAAATCTTACAAACCGACAAACGATAGTGAACTTTATGTACAGATATTTTATTGTCTTAATCGTGTGAATTGAAATTTTAATTTAATGACTTGTAAAATATCTAGGTTGAATAACAATTATTATTAATTAGATGGAAATATTAAATTAATAATAATGCAAAAATTGGCATCGAATATCGAAATCCATTCCGCAAATTTCTGATAGTAATGGGTTTCTATTTTGGAGATCAAAATAAATATGGCATTGTATGATAAAACTGGAGACGAGTGGGGCCGGTCCATGATGGGATGATGTTATGTTATTCTGACGGGACAGGCCGCCCGTTCATGCGTGAAGTTTAAAAGCTCAGAGTACGAGCTTTTTATAGTTGAAAGCTCGTGACAGTTACAGCTATGTTGGATTGCGGGACAAATCTTGACGGAATTTAATTTCGTTCGGCGACGCGCGGTGAAATTACCGAAAGTGATATTTCACACTTTTAAAATGAACATTTAGAAATTGGAGTATGCAAATAAAAATATAAAATCGTAGATTTGTGAAAACGCGACTAGAAAATGAAGATGCATTAATAAATCTTATTTTAATTTTTATTATTTAATCATTTTCAAATTTGGGGTACCAATTTATCAAAATTGAAACTTTTTAACAATATGTTTCTCAAAAAAAATAAAATTATTTTCAGAGTTAGGGACATAATTAAAAATTTGTATAATATACAAAACAATATCATAATAATAATGGCAATAATATTTTTGATGAATACTACGAACTACAACATTATTATGATTTAAAAAATCAAATACTAGTAGGTAACAGTTGTACAAGCACATAAACATTTTTTTTAATCATAAGTGTGATTAATTAATGACATCAATATATTTTTATCTGAAACATACTTTAAATATCCCTTTAATCATTGAAAATCAGACCTATCCTATTAATTGTTTTTTTTTTGTTGGTGACGTTCGTAAAATCTAAGGAACCTGAATATAAAAATTAAAATATTAATTCTTCATTTAAGACAAGTAATTATGGAGTAAAATAAAAGTCCACCAGAACTCATTGATAATTTCCAAATTATAGAATTTTTTAATCGTGTTTTCTTTCATTTTATATACATTGAAGCTTTCAGAAATGCACTTAAATCTCCACAAGTAGTACGCGACAAATCCAAAGCTTTACACCTACGGAAGATGTTTTTAGAGACGAGTCGAGTGGAGCGATTTGAGAACAAAATTTTATTTCGCGATGCACAAAAACGATTCCGTTTTTTTCTCGTGCGTTCGCGTAGGGTGAAAAAAACGAGGGGTTACTTTAAGGGTGAAAAAAAATTAAAGGGGGATATTTTTTATGAATGCCCGATTTTATTGTGACGTTTCGATCGCAACCGAGGGGAATCTATCGATAAATTCGATTTCTGATGCATCGGCGTTGGCCTAGGTAAGGGCATCAGTAGACTTTTTACCTCGACCTGGTGAGTTTCAACGTGCGTCTGTTCGTTTCGTAGGCGGTTTCCGCCAACAACGATCTGTGTTTTCGCAAATAATTGGTTTGTATATTCGGTTTGATGCGAACTCGGTAGGTTTGATTAAGAACGATTTTAACTTGAGAATTATCATTTCTTCAGTAGTGCATTAAAATATTAGTTAATTTAAAAAAACAGTTTACTTAGTTACTTCATAGTTAGTAGTTGAACGGTGGTGGAATCACGTCTTTGTACTTTTTTGAAATTGACGATTAGTACATTTTCAATATATAAATATAAACGAGAAGAAGTTGCATGTACTGCATATAGAGCGTAATATAGGATTTTTATAAAGAACTTTAAATGTTTTACAAAATTTCAAAATAATTATACCTGGTGTAGAATGGATTTTCGTACATAGGGATTTTACATGCAAAACTAATAATTTGCGAATATTCCCTCCCCTAATTATTTTACCACAAAACCGTAAATACAAAAATTGTATTAAGCATTAAAAATAGGTCCCAATTTTCTTCTTTGCTTATTAACACCCTCAGGGACTGCACAATTAAAGGAAAAAGAATTGAAGAAATGATACAAAATAGCAACAACCGTGACGTGTGACAACCAAAATAACAAAATTCATTCATTTGACACTAGAATTTGACAATTTTAGTAGGGGCGTTTAAATCTGTTTTAAGCATAGTTAAAACCTATGCTCGTTTGCAGAAAAGAAAAAAACGTGCTGAACAGAGTATACCATTTAATAAAGTTGACTTTCTCTTCTTGGCTATAGGAATTCATTTTAAGAATCAGCAAACTTATTTTGTTTGTCAAAACGTGACAGGTATTATTGCTGTCAGGATTCATGGCTAGTACTATTTATCGGTTCATTCCTAATACTTTTTCTTCAAGTCTAGCAGGATCAAAAGGTGTTAGAAAATAAATAACAAAGAATTTAGATACATTGTTTTGTTGCCTACAATTTTTGTATTTAAGGTTTTGTGGTAAAATAATTAGGGGAGGGAATATTCGCAAATTAATAGTTTTGCATGTAAAATCCCTATGTACGAAAATCCATTCTACACTTGGTAGATAAAAAGTCTCATCTCTGAGATTTGTCCATTCTCGGTAGTCTTTTGTGAAGAGTAAGATGGGCTTTGCATACAACGAAAAAAAATTATTTCTTTACATCTTCGATCGTATATAACTCTTGGTTTTACAATCTATTTCATTCACATTTTTATTTTTCTTGTCGCTTGTTTAATTCCTTACCTCTTTAGGTATCTTTTTTTTGTTCTTGTTGTTAAATTTATATTTTGCTCACCTCTTTTAAAAGGTGAGATTGTATAAACTCTCAGAGAGAGAGAATGTTGCAACTTGGAGCCATATTTTTAAAATCTTCGATTCGTTTTATTCTTTTTTTTAAAATGAACTCTCTTTGTTTATTGTCTGCTTCGGATTTCAGTCATCGTCAGGTAAACATGTCTTTGGCGTATGAAGGATCGGGTAGATCACCGAATGGATCTGTGAATGATTTCAAACGATTTGTTAAATTGAACACGAGATATTCAAGATTATCATTGCGAAAACATTTATGGATCTTTCCTTTAAAAAAGCCCACATTTACTGGGATATTAGGTAATTATTGTTTTTTCTTTGCATCTTTATCAGAGATATTTCCTTAGATCTTTGTCGATGCGCAGAAATGTAAACTTTCCATAAAAAAGTTTATAAAAAATAATCCATTGTGATTGTGGAACAAACAGAGAGAGAAAGAGCAATGAAAAAAAATGATCCTCTTGGTGGGAGATGCATAAGCATAAATATTATTGGAGAAAGTCCAGAATAAAAAAAAAATTTTGACATGAATATTGTCTAATTTTATTAAAAAGTGAAATCGCACTCTACAATTGTTTATAAAATACAGTTAGAAGAAAATTACAATGTAATTTATAAATAAGAGATTAATTAATATTAGCACCCTCTTAAAGCGTTCTTATGAAAATTTACCTTACAATTAAGGCCAACAGAATTAAAATTTAAAAAGCTATGGAAACATAAAAATCATTCCTGCTGGGGAAAGGGTTTTGACTGCATATTCAATTTTTGCTGTAATAGCAACTTTAGCCATCACCTTCTTTTTTCAATCATTTTTTTGTTATTAGACTTTGGGGTTCACACACAAGATCATCAAACGATCAAAATGTAATTATTATTTCTATTCGGATTTAATTACGAAATGAGTTGTGTACGTTTTGCGAAACGTGCGCAGCCCGTAATCGATGGACGAAGTGTCGCGCTGATTAGCGTCGGAGATGGGGGCGGTCCGGCTGCCGCGCCGCCACCACCACGACGCTGACGCCCTGACGTCACCTCTCCCTTTTCCCCTCCGCGCCGCAATTCGGCCCCGCAAGGACAAAATGGATACTGCGCCAACGCGCAAAACACGTCTAATGAGGCCTCCATGCTCAGTTTATCGGACTCCTTTCGAACATCATTAAAAGTTCGGCGGGAACGTTGCGTAATGAATTTTGGAAAGTTGATGCTGCGCCGCTTCCACCTGAAATTTTCCGACGCCTCGAAGGAGGTTCGTGTAAATCGTACGTGAAATTTACGACGTGGAAAAACGCGGAATTAACGGCGACCGACGTTACGAACGTTGGGGATTTTAAAATGCATTAATGAGATATTAAGCGAGAGGGGGGGACTAAATAATTGAAAATTGCGCGACGTAGATTTCGATGGTTATAATTATAATCGCAAAATTTAATTTTTTAATGAATAAATAATTTTAATAATAATCATAATAATAATAATTTTTAAGTAATTTAAATGCTTGGAAGTTATTTTTCTTGAAATTTTATGAATGAGAACTTAAAAATATTACTTAAATTACCTTAATTTGAAATATCTTTTTGTGGTTCATTCCTTAAGAAACAATATAAGAAATAATATATAATAATAATAATAATAATATAAATTCTAAATTGGCTGTAGAATAAAATAAAAATTGTTTGTGATATTATTTAATTTAAATATGTATATATATTTAATTAAAAAAAATCTTATTACTTGAATTTAACTAGTATTTAAAAATTTAGCAGTACAGTTTTTACAACTATTGAAAAATAATATTAATAATTATAATAACAAAATTATAATAAAATTCGTAAATGCAATAGCAATTCTTTGGACGATTTCTAAATATAATAAATAATAAACGTATATTCTAAAATTTAAAAGAAATTCATTTGTTCCATACGAAACCCCATACTGTCATTCTAATAAAAATTATTGTCTCGAAAAAATTCACAAAAAAGTTAACAACGTCATTAAGACGGCAGTCCTCGTAGAGAGAAAATAAGGGAGTAATATAAATAATGCACGTGACAACCTCTATATATTATATCTACACACGCTTTCTTTGCGGGGAAATATATAACGGCATAATCTGGGGTAGAAATGTATCTACCACGGCTTTGTTTTGTAGAAGAATTAAGCTTGTCTAATACAAGAGCGGGCGAACGGAAAATAACGTACGATTCAAGTTTGGACGCATGTAAGCTCGCCTATTCGGTTCTCGACTGTTTTTCAAGGCGATCTTACGTTGTAAATTTTATTTTTTTTTAAGCCGCAATTTATTCGGTTATTGTTTTGAATTTTATCATTAAATTATTTAGTAAAATGTAATTTTTCTCATAAAACAATTTTGATCCATTTTATGGATGAACTGAATTTTTTTTTATTTTCTAATTTTTAATTTAAATTTTTGTGACTTTCTTGTATTGAATTATTCAGGCTTATATATAACCTTTTTTTATAATTATAACCTTACCAATTTTTGTGATGCTTTTACCTGTGAAATTTTTGTGCCTTATTCAAGGTTTTATACATTTTTCAGGTTTCAAGCTTTTATGAATGCTTTAACTAACTTTTCTAAGCTTTTATTTCCTTTAGAAATTTAATAGCTTTCTACAAAATTTTACAAAGCTCTCCAGGCTTTTATAACCTTTGTAAGCTTTTTCAACTTACCCATTGTTTTATTACTTTTCTAGGCATTTATTTTCTATTAAGCTCGTCAGCTGATGTCTTAGATCACTATTTAAAGATAAGAAGAACAAAAGAAAATATATAATTTATTTTACTCGTGCGTACATATATGAGGACGTCAGTCCGCATTCACGTCGGACGACGCAGCAATAATCGAGAGAAATGGCTTGAATTTTGTATGAAAGACGAAAAAAGGTTTTTCAGCAATTGACCCCCCACCACGGTAATATATAAAACACACGAGTGCGAGCGGAACGGACTTATGCCATTGGAAGGTCGCAAAGAGAGACGCTCACGTCCTGCCCGAGTAACGTTTGCTGAACGGGCAGACACCCATTTAGTCGCAGCGTTTCTTATAATAATCTCGGGGTGAGTACGGGGTAGTTAGTTTAGGCGGCCGTCCCCGCGAGGGGACTTTATGTGAGATGGCTGCTTTTTTCCCTTCTGCTGAACGATTTTAATGTTAAATGCGATTTTGTTTCGAAATAAACAAAAACTAATCTCTTTAAAAAAAATTGTTTAAAACATAGCGTTCTTGGAAAATTCACTGATTATTTCGAACTCTGAAATCTGAAAATGTCAATATTGCTGATTTTTAAGTTACATTACATCGTCGTCGTGTTGATCCTTGCAAACAAGCAGTAGTTTTGTGCTACGATAACTCATGAAAAATTTCCATTCGAAATTGATTGATTCGCTTAAAAATCAAATTAAAAATAACTTCAAGACGCAGGAAAACCCCTAAAAAAACGTACACGGGTGCGATGTCTGAGGGTGTAGGGTCGCGAGCGGGCATCCACTTTACGAGCCTCCGGACCCGAGGGATGAATGAAGAACTATAGGGATAGACTACGAATCGCCGGACCATTTTGCTTCGTTTTTTTTGCGCGAGGGTCGAAATAATATGTGCAGCACCTTTATATTGTCCACGTATAATAATAATAAGGGGCGACCGACGGTGGCGGCGGCGTCGAAACGCATGCGAAAATACCCTTACCGAGGAAAAAGTCCATTAAAGACTCGCATAATGGTTTTTTCGGATTATCGTTACGTCGGTAATATCGCGTTTCGTCCATAACGAGATGTCGCTGTACATTAAAGCGCGCCACAGGCACATAAATTTTCTCGGGGGTTATTGATTTATTTCGAGAATTTTCAGTTTATCTGCTTGTTAATTATTTATGCGGTTGAAGCGTGAATCGGATGTGTGATGTGACAAAAAATTAAAGTTGTAATTTTCGACTTTAGATTTTCTACAAGCGCACAGGGCACAGTATTTAAATTTCAAGTTGTTTTGTTAATCGTATTTTATTTGTTTTCTTCCTTAATATCTGTTACTATTTTTCGTTCCACCTTATTATTTGCTCCCCTTCCTTACTAGTCTTAAGACTTGAGATTGAGGGAAGTGAGGACTTAAACTTTTAAAGATAAACAAAGGAGAAGGATTACAGAAAATGTGTTTGAATGACTGTCAAGACGACTGTCTGATAAGACAAGGGAAAAATTAATATTTTTTAGTTAAATTTTCACGCTTTGAACCCAGTTAGGTCCTCTGTTTCTCTCGGATGTTCCTCTTGAATATCCAAAATTTACTATCTTTTTGTAAAGTTAAATGTACAGATTATTCTTCAACCTTATTTTGTGGAACTATTCTCTTCACTTTTCTGACAATTTTATGAAAGAAATTTCTCTATATATTTTTTTAAATACGTTCTTCTTTCAAATCTTAGATATTTTCACCAAATTAATTACAACATTTTTTTCTAAAATTCGAAACTGCTATAACTTTGCAATTCAATTTGCTGTGATATTTGTTTTTTAATATTTTTCTTTCCGTTATTTCGCTATTTTCATCTGGATTAATTTGGACATTGTTATATTTATTTCTACATGTGTGCATTGAGTTTTTCCATGAAACCGAAACGGACAAAATAAATTATACCTCGTCATGAATTAATCCACGGATCGATTTCGGAGAAAGCAACAGAACGATCCCGAGGATCGGCGGAGGAACGTTTAATTAAATTTGAAACTAATTTATCGTCCGAGCGTTCGGAATTTCAAGAGTTGTAACGCGGGAGTGTACCGGACACGAAGCACTCGACTGGACACGCTAAAACAGATTGCCTAATCAATTCCTTGTGTCCGAACCGACTCTGATCAATCTAAATTAATCCCCGCTGCCCGTTTCGGGCGCCACCGACCCCCCTAAACGCCGCCGTTAAAAAAGCTCCCGCTCCTTATTCGACCGAAAAAAACACGGAGGGAAAACGAGGCATTTGAAATAATCGTCGTGATAGACGTTTTGGGGTTTTTCTTTTTCATCAATAATTGAAAGTTATCTTCGAAAATTTTAATACCTACCTAATTTATAAAATTGAATATCGAAGAATTCTTTTTATTATTGAAAACAGAATTGATTTATTTAAATATGTTGGTTATTAGCGTTTACTTATTATTATTGGATTGTATATGAATTTTTGGGTGTTGATACTATTTATCAAGAGATGTGTTTTAAATTTGTAACATAGTAGCGAGAGTTTGGTAAATTTAACAGTGTAGGTAGTTCGTTCTCCGGAACCGGAATCAAATTAAGTTCGAATGGAGAGAACAATTTGTTGCTGGAGCCTGCTTTGCACCGGATCCGAATCAATACAAGTTTAACTTTGCGACGATGATTGGGGTTTAATTGCAATGCCGCGCATAGTTTCTTCTAATGTAATGACTCAATAGATTTAATTATTGCGTCCGAAAATAATTGTTTTTTTTGCGACGTCGACTCCGTCAATAAAATCGACACGAAACTTCTAATAACGCGCAGTAAAAGTTTAGCGAGAATTTTGATTAATTTGACAGTTTTGTTGTCGGGGAGTTTTCGGGATTCGTTTTGCCTCGTCCATCACACACGTTAAGGGGTGGGGGCGCTTAAAAACAAAGCTGACGCGTTCGAATTTAATTCTTCTCGTCGAATTTGGCGCGGGGGTCGGGCGTACGAAACATGCTTAGTAGTTACGTCCGCCTTCGACTGTCTAACAGGGTGTATTTTCGCAGGACGTGAATTGAATCTTGGTGTGTTCTTTTTTGGTCGCGTTCTCGATCGGTCCAAATTTATCAGCAGTCGGTGTCGCCCTCTTTCGGCACCTGTCACCGGCGAGAGCGTGCTCGCACATATTTCACGATCGGAAAATATTAATGCTTGCGTATCGCACGTAATGATTGTCTTTAATCTTCTCTCGACGAAATGGATAATATAACGGCGCGGAGTCTCTTAAAGTTTCGCTATTGAATGTGAAAGTCTATTGGCGTTCTTTTAGTGGTCTTTAACGTGCACTTTACGTTGTCATTCACGGCTTTTATTGTTGTAGTAAACGCGCGACATTTAATATTAGCCGTATATGCATGTCCATAAAAAATATAATATGGACAAGGAGACGAGCTTCCTAAAGCGAATACTATCAACAATTATTATTTAAGCAAAAAAACTGTTAATTAATTTTTAGCTTGATTTTCATTTTTGAGCTTTAACTACCAACCCAGCCAAACCCAAATAAATACAATTATGATTTCTGTTAGATATGGTTAGGTTAGGATTAGGTCTGATTGTATTAGGTTTCTTAATACAGTTAACTTTGAATGCCATGGACTTTAAGAAAGGCCAGGGTGTAGAATCCAGTTTTTAACGTTAAAATTTATTTCAACAAGACAACATTGGCAAATATTTCTTCTTATTATTTTTTCGTCTACGAAATGAAAAATAATTATTGATTTCGTCGTGTGCAGTTGTTGAAATCGAATTTTCAAAGGAAATTTGCGCGCAAGTAATCAAGAAAAATAAATAAATTTTTAAAACACACACACACACATCGATCATAGAATTTTCAGATGAATATCGCGCGTAATACCTTTTTCAATTTGCAAAATTGACTGAAGCGTTGCGCGACACATCAATGCTCTAAATGCCACGTGTGTCGTCCGTATATATTTGTATGTAAATACGCTTAGCCTGAGAGGCACAGGTGTGAGATATGTCAAGCACAAGATATACGGGTGGTTTTATGTGACCGCATTAGACAGGGAGGATATTAGCTGAGTAACGAGGGCTCCTACCTGAGCTTACGTCGAAGCGAGTGACACACCCTGTTGTAATTATTTTCCTACGCGCGATTACCAATTTCTCGCAAATCACGCAGTCGAATTTCGCATATTTTGTAATTTAAGATGAACGCTCGGTTTCGCGTCGAATCGTTGAATTTTAACGATGCACCCACTATACACCTGTTTATGCGATAAACGCGAAATTGATTTTTAAATTTCTTCCTCGGAACATCGTCTTGTTCGCCCTATATCCCATGTTTATTTTAGTACGCATCCGATTCGTACAGAGCGCGCAGCGACAATCGGAACGTTTAAATTCGAGAGTCGGAGGTGTCGTTTTGCCGCTTCGTCGATATTCGGTTTGGCATTATTAAGCTTTGTGCCTTTGATGATTTTCTCTGCATCTCATTTTCTTTCATGTGTGTGTGTGTATGTACGTGTGCGGGAATCGAATTTGAAGGGATGGAGTGGTGAATACCAATTGATGCCATACAAGCGGCTTTTCTTTAAATCTCCGTCCTTATTTTCATTTTTGAGTTATTATCGATTTTATTTATTTTTAATTTAAAATGGTCAACTGATAAGTGCATTAACGATTTTTTAATAATAATAATAATACATTAAATAAATGTACGAGATTTTCTAATAATTCAGTAAATTTTCGTCAAGGGTTCTTAAGGTCTTTTAGTCATCAGTATTAATAATTTTTGTGCAAAATTATTAATTATTAAAATTAAGTATGTAACATTTAGGGAAAATTGAATCGTTTTATTTTAAAGGCGAAATAAGGGTAAAAATGTCAGGGGTAAACTAGTCCGATAGACTTGTAGCATTGCGTAGATTTGAAGATTTGTAAGTTTGAAATCGTGCACTGATTTTAAAGGTGGATTAAGGGGGATTTAAATTTTCCCGTCTTTCCAGCATTATTTTTCTGTTAGTGAATTATTGAAATTTGCAACTACTTGTGTTGTATTCAATATATTTTTATACAAAATTTGTGAAACAAATTATCGTCATATAAACAGTTTTTTGGCCGTTGATTCTCTCTCACTGAGGGATTCCAGCATACGCTGCAAGGATTAGGGAAACGTGAAAAACCTAATCAGAATAGTCGATTGGAAGAAGGGCAACTCAAAGTCGTAACACTGTAAACTTAAATCTGTGATATAAATTTACAATGTCCCCCCACTAAGACTTGAACCTTAGAACTTGAGATTACTAGCCTACTGACTAAGCCACTTGAGCTAGAAATGTGAAAATAACACAAAAATGTGAGTAAAATATATAATTTTGTTTGGTTGATAAAGTATTATAAATATTGAAGAGAAAACATCATCTTTCTTTAAGCGGCGAGCTGATATTTACCTCGTTATTTTTAAAGCAAAATGTTACAAACTTCGTGTATTTTGTAATGGAAAAAAGCTCCATAAATATTGAAGACGAAATCTGGCAAGTTATTTTTTAACACCGTTTATTGATTATTAATTAATTAATTAAAATTAATTAAAAAAAAAAAAAATGCTGCACACTTTGGTATTTTGCCGCACATTTGCTGCAAACAATTGCTTTCAACATCAAAATTAAATTAAATTAAAGCTCTTCAAAAGTAGGAGTAAAAAAAAAAAAGTTTGTAACAGTCGCCCGGTAGGTATATTTTTACCCTGTTTCGAAAACCAGGCAAATTTTGTATATTTTAACAATACAGAATGTCCCAGATAGTGTGCTCACTATTGGGATCTCGTAAACTATAAGAGATAGAGAGTTGGTTAAATCAGACCAAATGTGCGCTACATCATGGCCTACTTATTAAAAAAAGAAACATTCAAAATAATGGTCGGTATGGACGCTACACGCAAAAAAAGAAAAAATGGAATTTTAAATTTTCGCTTGTAGCTCCGTTCGATGAAAAGATACCGGAATAGTATTTTAACATTATTAAGGTACTTTTTTACGTAGATTCCGAATATGTTACTCTAATCGAAATAACTTTTTTAATTTTTGAGATTTCATAGCTAACTTTCTTATTTTAAATACAAATCGTAGGTGGCTTTGATTGTATCTAAAAGAACATAATTTGC
>JAFFZR010006684.1:0-14251 GCA_018397195.1 Lethrus apterus | reverse complement strand
TTTCCCTTTCCATTCTATTTTCATCTCTTTTCTTCTTCCTCCCCCTTTTTGGAACCTCATTACCTTCGTCTTTGCCGTGTTTAGCTCCATCCCTCTCCTGTCCAGGTACCCCTCAAACCTTCTAATCATGGCCTTCATACCCTGTTCATTTTCCGCCAATAGGACAATATCGTCTGCGAATGCCAATGACCATATCTTGGCCCTCCCAAACTTCACCCCGCCATCTTGTCCTCTCCTTAATACTTCCTCCAGTTCCGACAGATATATGTTGAACAGCAGGGGGCTCAATGGGCATCCCTGCCTTAGTCCTCTCCTCGTCTCAAATTCCTCCGACAGAAAATATAGTGTTTTAAAATTTCTAGTCTGCAAATAATTTTTGGCCACGCGGGCGATATGAACTGTTACTTTTACTGTGTATTTCCCAACATAAATGCGTAACGCATAATTAGTCATTATTATATAAAAGTAAACGAAACCCAATCCGACTTTATCAACTTCATCTCGAATTTTTGGGTTGGCTTGGATTTATTGGAATAAACCCAAATTGTTGCCAAAAAATTGATATGAAATTGGTTCGACTGAATTTCTTATTCCGATTTTGGATTTTTTGAGTTAGGTTGAGTTTATTGGCACCAAAACGTTGTATTTTTGTGTTTAGGTTTATTGACTTAAACCCAAAAATCTACATTTACCAACTTCATCCCAAATTTATGGGAAACTTCTGGGTTTAACCAAATAAATTCAGTCCAACTCAAAAATTTGTTATGAAATTGGGTTTCGTATTCCTTTTTTTTAAACATAGTTCAAAATCAAAAAGGTTGCGATAAAATTCGTTATGTTCGATGTGGGTTGGTTTCGTATTTATTTGATTCTGTCCATTTTATCAGAATGCTGGATTGGTTTTATTGGGTTCGCATCACAGGTGTCATGCTTATACGATTACAGACGTTGCTCGAAAGTAAGATTCTCGTGAAACTTTAAGGGCGTGAAGTTGAAGTTTAAAAGTAAGTCAACTGAAAATTATAATTTATTAACTATTTTAAAATTATTTAAGAAATTCATATTTATTAAGCCAGATTATTAACAGGCAAAAGCACAGCATTTTCCAAACTGATATTTAAATGAATTTTATATAATTTCTGTAATTTGAAATTAATTCTACAATTTAAAATGTATGCAGTTTATGTTAACTGTTTCTTATTGCAGAAGCAATTGCAATAGATACTCATTTAATGTATAAGAAAAGTGTTATTAATAGCCTTGATGATCGAGGCATAAAGTTATCACATCCAAAACATAGAAAATTTACGTCACACAAAAACGTCTTTAAATACTAATGATTTTCCAAGCACTTTCAGCATTTTTTAAATAAACAAAAATGACAGGACAAACTCGATTTCAATAATGTGGAAATTATCAATATTGATTATCGATATTATGAAACCTAGTCCGAACAAACCTAATCCAACCTAACCCAACTTACTGAATGTGTGAAATAAAATTTTTGACCAAAAATAGCAAAAGCAGTCAGGAAAATTGGGTTAATTTTGGGTTTTAAATCATCGTCTTTCGTAATATTTAAAGCGTACATTTTTTGCAAACAAATCTGTTAAAAGAATTCATAATGTGCATAATAATTTTCATGAAAATAATTTCTTTATATTTAAATCTTAATACAGTTTTCTGCGTTAGATTTTTTAGTTTTTGTCCTTAATTTGAAGTCATTCTGAAAGGTTGAAGATGTTTTGTAAAAATCAAGATATTTTATGACATTTAAACAAAATCGAACTTGTAAGATTTTTGGTGGAGGCGCTGGTTAAGTTCACTGATTTTTTGTTTAAAACTCACGACCTCAGGGCGTTTTCTTAAAAAGGTTTGTTTTAAAATTCTTGAAGTTGCCCCAAAAATATACGTTACAAATACGGGTGAAGTTGTACACGTGAAGTATACATAAAGTTGATCGAACTACCCAACTTTGAAGTTGCCTTGAAATGTAAGTTCACAGGAGCGAAGTTCCTCGAATTAGAATGAAGTATTGCTTCATATAACTTAATACAATGAAGTTACAGACTAAAAATTGTAAAGCAGAACATAAATAATCGTAAACAAACTCAAAACTTGAAAGTTCTAATAAATAAAAAACGGTTTGTTTTAACACTTTTGATTTTTGGTGGAGGCGCCGGTTAAGTTCATTTGTAATATTTGTTTTAATTTTTTAGACGATTTGTGTTAACCTCTATATTTGTAAATGTCGTAAACCTATTTTTATTTTCATTTAGATTTTTTGACTTTAGCTCTGATTTAACTAACTTAACTGTATTAATAATTTTTCTGCATTAGATTTTTTTATTTTATACACAATTTGAATTTATCCTGAAAGGTTGAAGACGCTATGTAAAAGTCAACAAATTTTATGTTAAGATTTTCACAAAATCAACGTAGTTCGAGTTTTGGTGGAGGCGCCGGTTAAGCAACATTTTCATTTATAATTTTTGTTTTAATTTTTTTAAACGACTTAATTTGTTCTGGAATCAGTTTTGAAATCACTTCTAAGTCTAAATACAATTTGACGAATGACAAACTGTGTCAATGATAGACGACGATACGTGAATAATTGCCATACAAGAAACTATGAATTTGTATATAATATTTTCGACGCGACGCGTTTACTTGAATAAAGAAATTACTCCACAAATATTTCCAATTTTCGTGCAATTTCGCGCGAGTTCCGTCCTGACGTAACCTCCGGTGACATCATATATCCTAAAACGCGATAAATCACAACTTCCGGTGGACGCACTCCCTTAACGCCGAGCCGTCAAAGCCGCACTCCATTGTATTATTGTAGTTGTTGTTGTTGTTGCCGCTTGTTACAAATTCGTTTTGTATCGGGCTTATCGCGGCAGATTTATCGCTGTTTTCGTATTTATTGTCGGCCCCCGGGGGGATTATCGCCCGTAGGTACGCGTCGCGTCGGTGCGCGCACACACGACACACAAACACATTTAATAATGAAGAAATATTAATCATTTGCGAGGGATTAGAACTTTGCGCGGCGGCTTCCACGTAAATCATTTGACGCGTCGAATTCTATATTTAATGTAATTTATTGTGGTTCGGTGCCGTCGTAAATAAAGATCCGTCGCGATTAATTGTTTCGCAAATCGGACGCTCGTTCGTCATCGACGCCCGGAAGACCCGCAAAATCGACGTGCCGAGCGATTTATTCGAAGCGGATAATTTCGAAATTAAAATCGAAGCGAATAATTCCGAAATTAAAATTACGAAAATAAAAAAATTAATATCGAACGATTGGATGAGAGAGATGTGAGCGGGGATTTTTTTAGTTTTGGCAATTTCCCCAGCGGTACATGCCTGGAGATGGGAATCAAACGACGCGGAACGGTATTAGCGGAGCGTAGCAGATTCGACGCTATCCTTTATATTCGATTATGACGGAGGAACGATAGATTCGGATAATTGTGTCAGAGCCAAACCGCTGACACAGAACGACGATAATCGCTTTGCAGCGAAGAGCAAACAATGCAAAAAATAAAACCACGCCGGGCGGAGCGATATGAATGGAATTGCACGAATAAATGCGTCTTGAGAAATTTGGATGAAAATTCACTTATGACGGAAATCATCTTCAAAAAGAATTCGAAGTATTGGATATCCTCGACACAGCGCGATACAAATTGCCAGAGCGTCTGCTAAAGAAAATTCACTTTAGAAAGAAAATCAATTGAATAAACTCGTTCAAAAGTAAAGAATTATTATGAACAACGAGCTCAACATGCAGTGATCCTCTCACACTAGTTGCAGATTAACGTTAGTTTCTGGGTTACACCCGTCGTCAGTACAGCTCCTCCGTGAGTCGATCAATGTCAATATCGGCAGTTGCTATTCTTGCCTGATGCGTGAGCTCCACTTAACGGTGAGATATCGAAGCATCAGGGCGCCGTGTGCTTTATCGGCTCCTAAAAAGGAGCCAATAAATATTTAATATTAAATAATAATCAAATCTAACTAAACTAGTCAATAATAATATTAATAAAGAAGAAATTGCAGAGAAAAAACAAAACAATTGCACAGAAATATCTATGAAAAAATTATTCTTCTACTTGATCCCCAAATCCATCCAAACTCAAATTAATCCGGCCCAACCCAATTATTTTCGTTATTATTATTATTATTATTTTATTAATTTTTTTTCTTATTTCTTAAGAAATTTTTTCCATTTTATTCATGTTCCGTGTTTTATAATTTCACTGTTAACATTTTATATAAAAATATTTATTTTGCGCCTAATTATAATAATAATAAAGAAACAACTGGACAGATTTTTTTTAGAAAAAAAAAAAAAACAAACAATTGCACAATCTGTGTAAAAATTATTTAATTTTTCGACTTGATCCCCACAAATTTAAATTCAAATCAATCCAGCCTAACCCAATTATTTTTGTTATTATTATTATTATTTTTTTTTTATTAATTTTTTCGTCCTATTAAGAAAATTCTATACTTCATTATACAAAATTATAAATATTTATTTTTTTCGTATTTAAACTAACAAAATAAACAATTAATACTAATAAAAATAATAATAATAATAACAATAATAATAAAAGTAACAAAAAATGTAGTGTTGGATTATGATATTTTGAAATTATGAGGTTTTATTATTGAATTATTAACATTTGGATCAAAAACCAAAATAAATCAATTCAAATAATTGCAATGATGAATCAAAATTAGAAATATCTTTTTCTCCAATTTATCTTTTTTCACGGATTTTTTTAACCTAAAATTGCAAATAAATTTCACGACATCGCAAATTGCGACCCATTCGCCAAACGATTTTACGGAACGAAAACATTCCACTTCGAACGAAAGAGTTCGTTCGCCGGCAAACAAATTTAACGCCTTTGAAATCGTTTCGGCGAAAAGTTCCCGCATTAGCGGGGGGGTTTATGCGCGAAAAACCGCGTGGAAAACATTAAAAAGACATAAACTCGAAGCGAACTACTTCGGTTCGAAGATGTCGTGCGCGTCACCGAGCTAGATTTGTGGGAAAACCGAACGAGGGGCCTCAGGATGTGGGTGAAGGACCGCGACCCTCATGAATCAAGCACCTCCCCGGAGGCGTAATCCACTACTCTATCACTTCGCGTCGGATTCTCGAAGTCCTCGTTTCAAATTTCGTTCCGCGAGGAAAAAGTCACATTCGAAAATAACGATTTTTCAATATTTAAATAATGACGCTAAGAGGAGTTTGAAAATATTTTAATTTGGGATTGAAAAAATATGCAAAATTTTAATTCTTACCCCTGACGACGAGCCTGACGGGAAAGCTGGTCAGCGCGTCTTGTGTGTGAAAATCGCTGGCGGTCACTTGACATTCCCAGCTACCGTCGTCAAATTCCAGCTGCGCCGCCCTGATCCAAATGGAACAGTCACCATCCCCCTGGGTTCCGGACCATTCGTATTTGTGCATGTACATTCCCACCGGCTGCAACATAAAAAGACAACGACTGTACCAACCGAAAGAGGATTTTCAAATAAAATTACTCAGAGGCGTCGTACCTCGCTATACGCTCCACTAAAAAGACAAAAAATTAAAAAAAAAATATTTAATTTTGAGTACGGACCTGTGAGGTCACGTACACGATCGCTCACGATCACTCAATTATGGTTATCATCGAACCTTTATGCTCAAATTATTAGTGTAAATATACATTGTAAACATTTTTTCATTAATTTTATTACACAACCTTTAACATTGTATTTTTTTTTAAATAAAATAAAATAGATAAAATAGAAATTTTATAAATTTTTAGTTGTAAATGTTTGGATAAAATAGGAACATAGACATACTGTGTTAAACGTTGACTTTGATACGATCGAACTCGGAGCAGACGACATTGACTGATACGGGTTATTTTAAGTTCACTTGTATGTCACAGTTTTAATTTTCAAGCCGTTTTGTCGACAATATTCACGAACAGAAGAACAAAGAAACAAAAAAAATTCGATTTTCTCTTTAATAGACGAAATAACTAACAAATTAATACTAAAGATGAAAGACAACTGGACAATTTTTCGAGTAAACAAAATAATTGTTTTGGTAGAAAATGTGAACATTGTCTAAACATAAATCCGTCTTAGAATGTGTGAAGAGTCGTTTTAATAATAAATAAAATCGATTCAAAAAATATTGACATGGCAGTCTAATATTATAATCAGAATGTGATTCAAAAACTTCAGGTTAATGACACTAACCCAACCTCATTCGTTTATAAATCGGTGTAAATTCCTTCTAAAGAATAGTAATTTAAAACCATCTGCTACAGAGTCAACGCCAGGGACTTTATACCAGAAAGCGAATACGTTGGTGGAAGATGCATGGGATAAATGTTTTAGATTTTGTATTTATGAAAATTTCTGTTCGAAAATGGCCTTATAGAGTCTCAGAATGTAAAATATAGTGTCGGCTAATAGTTGTAAAGAGAATTTGAATTGTTCGGGTTGGTACAGAATTTTAGCAACATATTTTCATGCACGTTCCCCATGTTGGAAATTGTTATGCTCCGAAAAATTTCATATGAGAATTTTACATTAATTTATTTCTTGAAGATGATCCACGTTGGGCGCCAGTTTTTTTACAAGGGCAGGTCTTCATTTGAAGTTTGAAAAGAAACCACGGTAGGGCAGCCTAATAATTTATTTTCGACGCCTGACAATTGGAATTTTTGGGTTGAGACAGAATTTCAGGGATATATTTTCATGTAGGTTCCCCACGTTGGGCGCCAAATTTTTACGTCCCGAATAATTCGATATGAGAACTTCATAAATTTACATGGTACAGAAAGCTAATATTAATTTATTTATAAACGATGATCCCACGTTGGGTGCCCGTTTATTACAAGGACTAGTCTTCATTTGAAGTTTGAATAGAAGCCACGGTTGGACAATCTAATAATTTATTTTTGACGCCTGATAGATTTGAATTGTTGGGTTTGAGACAGAATTTCAGCAATATATTTTCATGTAGGTCCCCCACGTTGGGCGCCAAATTTTTACGTCCCGAAAAAATTGATATGAAAACTTGATAAATTTACATAGTACAGCAAGCTAATGTTAATTGATTTCTAAACGATGATCCCACATTGGGCGCCGGTTTTTTACAAGGACAGGTCTTCATTTGAAGTCTGAATATAAACCACGGTTGGACAACCTAATAATTTATTTTGGACGCCTGATAGATCTGAATTGTTGGGGTCAAATTTTTACGTCTCGAAAAATTTTGATATGAGAACTTGATAAATTTACAGTACAGCAAGCTAATATTAATTTATTTCTGAACGATGAGTTTTTTAAAAGGACAGGTCTTTATTTGAAGTTTGAATAGAAACCACGGTTGGATAGATTTGAATTATTGGGGATAGAATTTCAACAATATATTTTTATGTAGGTTCGCCACGTTAGGCGTCAAATTTTTACGTCCCGAATATTTACATAAGAAAATTTGAGAATTTTACACAGTACAGCAACCTATTTTTTTTCCTTTACGATGGCCCCACGTTGGGCGCCAATTTTGGATGTATGAGGATGGGTTCTTCATTTGAAATTGAAAAGAAACCACGGTAGGGTAACCTACTAATTTATTTTAAACGCCTGCAGGTGGCTCATTTCTTTCCTAGAGGATTATTAGACGAGTTGCATCTTGTTCCTATTTTTGTTTTTTTCATAAAGAGGGCCCCTTGTTGGTCGTCAAATTTATACGCGACGAGGATATTATTGGAAAACTTAATGAAAAGTAAAATAAAGTTGTACCCTAAACGATCTAACTGAATAATTACAACTCAGGAAATCAACAACACAGTTTTTTAAACAAGCTGCAACCATGAGTTCATGAATAACGTCAATGGTTACGATACAAATTTAATATTTTTCTAATAAAATAAATATTGCTTTCCTTAGTAAAAAATTTTTTTTCGTAAAGAGACTTATTTCTACAAGACATTCAATGTGATTTTCGGGAAAGCTCAACGAATTAAGAATGCGATTCTAAACATGTATTTTCGAAACATTAAAATATGTTATACCTTGGAAACATTCAAATTATTTCAAACAATCTGTGTAATACGTCTATCATCCAAGTCCATTTATTAATTTAACTGTTTATTATTGTATTGATTTTTATATTTTATTAGTGTAACTGTTTTTTATTTTATTATTTATTTAACAATTTTTTTTGAACAATTTGAGTAGTTGGATTTTGTTCGACTAAGTTTAGATTTAGTTTGGTTAAGATTTAGATTTTTAGATAAAAATTCGCAGCCGTGTAAGCTTCGTTCGAAAACATTAAAAATTGTTCTGTTATATCAACATGTTGTAAACATAAATATTCCGTCTTGTAGTCATCATTCATCAGTATTTACACCTTCTTACAAGTATTTTCCACACACACACTGACTTTAAAATGAATCATGTGCGAAGTTCATTCGACGAGTTATAGTGAGCGATACGGAGAAGAGAAAAATATAAGTGACTCCGGCCGCGTCGTCTGAATTATGGGCCCGCATTAAGGGAAATTTCAATATGTACCGGAGAAATATCGCCCTTCGCGTCGGGTCGCGTTCGCACCGTACAAAATGCGGAACTCGAAATAAATTACGTAACGGAATCGGATAACTTAAACTGCCGATAAATAATAGGCTTTAAAAAATTACGTTGCTGAAATCCGGCGGCGTGAATTATTTATTGGGTAAGATCTATCCCGTCGATCCACACCGCCACGCGAAGCACGAACAAGCCCACCCTCCTCTTACATACACTACCTGGAAGAGTTACAACGCTCGCATTTTGAAATTCAGTACATTGTTTGCGACCGGAAATTGACGTTAAGACTTTGGGCAAGAGATCATAATGATTTATGGAGTTCGACGCGATGAAAATCGCTAATTAGAAAAACGTACGGTCGAAAAAACGGCGGTGAAGTTATCGACGTCGCCGATCGTTATTTGATTTGGTCGGCGGGTGGATTTTCGTTCGTCGGAATTTCCGTCACGTCTCGGGCATTCCGCTCGAAGGATATCATTAGCGAACAAATTCCCGGTTGAGTAAGTCACAATCGGGCGAAAAAAGATCGAGAAAGGTACTAAGTACCGTTATTATGCGGCGATATGGAACGGTGCATAGAAAATGGAGGGTTTTGTTCGGTTGAAATTTATGGGAGCGAAAACGCCTTTCTTTGCACGACTGACGACGAAAACCGATGCAAATTTATTAAATGACGAGGGTCCATGTGCACATTCGGTTGTTTGCAACCGTCCACGAGCTAGATTTTTGGTTGGGATTGGATGTAGAAACAAATGGAAGATGATAGTTCGTTCATGGAAAAGTGACGATGTATAGGAAAAATATAAAATGGTTAATGAAAGAAATGAAATAAAGGATGGGTACTACCGAAAGTTGTGTAGTTGACCATAAGAGGATTAATGTTTCTTTTAATGATTAATTTTCGTTTATTTTTTGATATAACCTGTAAAGGTAACTAAGGCACTTTTATAACATAAGTTTGTCCATAGTAGGAGTAGATAAGCTGTGGGCGTTCTGGACCAAAACGCGTGTTATTTCTTATGGAGGTCCCAATTCACTTTTTAGTAGTAATACGGGCGTCCATTTGTTGGGGGTTTTTAACCTTTGACCTTGACCTTGGCGCCCACGTGGCCGAGGAGGTTTTACCCCGCTCAAATTTCGAATTTGGCCAAAAATTGTCGAGCATCTACTGGTCAAACAACAGGTGGCGACATCTTGTGGTAGAAATAAGAACTACATCAGGGGTGGTGGAAATCCGAACTAAACGATTGTAGCGGAGATATGAACCGGAAAAGTGATTTGGGACATGCCACGTTTAAGGTCGGGCAAAGGTCAAGGCCAAAAAACCTCCTCGGCCACGTGGGCGTTAAAGTCAAGGTCAAAGGTTAGGTTAAAAAAACCAAAAAAGGACGCCCGTATTACTACTAAAAAGTGAATTGGGACCTCCATAATATATAACGTTTTAGTCCAGATCGCCCATAGCTTATCTACTAGTGGATATCGTTTACCCAGTCTGTCGCTGAGTTGCATGAGGTTCGAATATACGGACAAAACCCACATAACGTAACTCGGAAATGTCTTTTTGGCAAGGAATTACAAACCGATACAACATGTATATTAGTGAAAAGCCGCTTCGTGCAAGTGGTGAGAAAACATTTCGTAGAAATAGAGAGAGAGAGAGAGAGATAGAGAAATACAGGCGTCGTTTGCTGTAACCTACCCCTGATATTTTTACTATAACATCGAATACATTGACCATAGTGGTAGCCGCACAAGGTCGTCTGTCCAGTTTGTCGTTGAGTTGCATGAGGTTCGAGCATTAGTAATAAAAAATTAAGGTGCAAAACAAATTTCTAAATTTATAAAAAATCCAATAACAAAAACTCGTAATAAAAATTCTCGTAATAAAAAATGTTTTAAATTCGAGGTATAGGATGAGGGAGAAAGTCACCTTCGGTGCTGTGTTACACGTTTGCAGTGTTGCTTATTAACACTACTATGTACTACTAATTAACACTAAACTGTATTGTTAATGTAATTATGGTTATTTAATATTCAAAATGCCGTGGTTTCATTTAATAACATAATAATATAAAGTACAATTCCCAAATCTGCCGGTAGATGACGCTGTTATCACTCGTATTCACTTTTGACAGAAAATGCTTACGTCGAAAAACAACGAACAACTTCAATGCTATCGGACAAAAATGAAATACATAAATGATAGGACACTTCCGGTGAAACTAGTCTGATCCGGAACTTACTCATTAAAATTAATAGGGTTTTCACCTCCGTTGATAAAAAAGTTTAATAAAAAATGATCTTCACCTCTCGTTCAAGATAATTCTATAAAAATTCAATAAGGACTGTTTACATGTTATTGATACAAACACAGACTAGATGAAAATAATTTCGCATGAAGCAAGCCTCAAGCGATTTTAGTCCGTGTTGCTAACGTTAGGGAAAATCCCCAGATTTCTCTAAACTATAGCCAACCTAAAGGGGCATTTTTGCATTTTAAACAATAAAATGAAATAAAATGTATCTACTTCAAAACACAATAAAATGCCCATAATTAATAAATAAACAAAATCCCCCAAAATCGGCATCACTCTCAAAATATACAACAAAATACAAACTTATTTGAAACACGAGCTCGACTTGCATTAGTCACTCACATCCGCAGACCAACGTAGGTTTCTGAGTTGATACTCGTCGTCAGTACGGCTATGGCCGATAAGCAAACACAGACTAATGCTTACGGCACTCACAGAGAGGTGGCGCCGTGCATTAGTCTAGCATTAAAATACGAACTTATAAATAAAATTCACCTATTTACATATTTTGAAATTATAGGAGCGCCACACGACCCAGTTCCTAGTGGTAGGAAACCATTCTAGTCCTCAGTGTTGATGCAATGAGAGGAAAAACGAACCTCCGAAGCTTAAAGCACTTTGCTTAACGTCCATTTCCGGACTCTGAAAATGGCAACCGGTCACCTCGGGGACCTCCAGCATCATCTTCACAGCATATCTCTTACCCGGATCCGAAAAAACTGATTCTAAAAAGTGACCATAGCTGCCAGTTCTCTCCGGATGATTGTTAAGTCTTTTTAATGGTGAGTGTTACAAATTTATAAATTTGCAACTAATACTTACAGGTACTATTTATAAAAGGAGGCACGGCATCCTAATGTTTAAAGTTTTTCGCTACACGAGTTATATTATGCAAAAAACAATAATTGATCAGAAATTTGTTTTTCTCAAAATTATTGACACAAAAAATTAATATTTTCACCGTCTTTATGGGGTGGGGGGGCAGGGGGCGTGGAGAATAAATTTTTAGATACGCATCTCGTGCAACTCAGCGGCAGACTGAATAAACGTGGTCACCGCTGTGGTCTACTACCAAGTAACATATGATCGAGAAGAAATGAATTAGAGTAAGCCTTGATTGAGCATTTTTGGTTGACAATATTGTTAATAAATAAATGACATGACATTGACATTTAATAAGTAATAGTAATACAGTAATTAACAACTAACTCGAACAATTTGGAACAAACGTGAATATTTTAAGCTGATATTAAGTTTTTACTTAAAGTTCGAAACCTACAATTACACAAACGTCAATGTCGTATTTTATTTATTAATCAAAGCCAATGTTGCCAACCTATAATGTTCAATCAAAACCTACTCGAATTCATATTTTTTCTCAATCATACGATATTTTCAAACATGCAAATAGCGATCAACAAAAATATTTCTACCAAAATCTATAAAAAATTTAACTAAAAGCTCAAAAATAAAATAAATCACAAAATAACCAATGAAATCGTTTTGAAACGGAACATCAATCTAACAAAAAATCAATGACAAAGCTTCAATATCTACGCCACTGTGCTATGCTCCCACGGGATACAATTAGCATCTGTGCTAACACTCCCATTTTTACCCTTTGTTTTTAGTAAACGCATTATATTTTCTGTTGTTCTTACTCACATTCAAATCGAAGGGCTAAAATAAAAATAAACGTAGAGTATAAAATTAACAAACAAATTTTAAAAATGAGAATGAATTCTGAACCTATTAAAAAAAAAATAATAAAGAGAAAGAAAAAACATCCAACCGAACGTAATCAAGCGGCGACTTCAATTTGCAATTTATCGCCGGGCGATGGAAACATTTCCCGGGGCGTGTGCGCTCCTCGCCGAACTGCGAATAAAATACGTTCGAAAAGATTTAATCTCGCGCTTTAAAAAGGCACTAGAGGAGAAATTCATCCGGCCTCCGAACAAAAGAGTACCGACCGACATCATTAACGACGAGCGCGAGATTTTGAATTATTGCTTAATCTCGCGCGCGCGTTTCCTCCCTTTTTCACTACGGAATACTTTGGATTTTCGCTAATTAAATTCGAAAATCCCCGAGCGAAAATCGTTCGGAATCCGCGACAAAATCCATTTCCTTAATTATGCGCGCGGGTATTAGTCCGGGTGGCGGTTTTTGCGACCGCGTTGCATAAAATTGACATTTATGGGAATATTCTATTAAATTGTTCGTTACAGATTCTGTCAAAAAAATTGATTTCAGTGAATAAACAAAAGAACAAAAGAACTGCAACTGGAACATATAACTATGAAAAGTAAAGAAATCATACCAAAAAGTTGTTTTTCTTCTTGTTCCTGTTACTTTAATTTTTCCTATACAGGTTGTTCAAATTGAAGTCGGCACTATTGCCAACTTTGTTACTACTAAAGATACGATGTTGGTTAAATTACCAAAGTAGTAGCGTTTTTTCTTCCGATTATGATGGAAAAATTTTAAAAACAATTGAACTTCGCGTTTTCGAGATATTAAAAAAAACAACATTTATTTTTTAATGGAATACCCTATATATTTATATAGCAGTCGGTAGAAAATGAAATTTTGCACAAAATCTTCTTATACTACTATATGCCAGAAATGAAAAACAAAAGAGCTACGACGATATTAATACAGGTCACCGCACATGGGATAACTTCATTAGTAAAGAAGCTACGGTGTTGGTCAATACATCAAAAATGTGTAGTTTTTTCTGCTGATTACAATGACGTACTCAAAAAAACTTTGCTTTGATACTCATTTACTTATTTTATATTAAAATTTGACCTTTCATCTTACGGTTGTACTATTAGAAAAGTATTCTATGTAAAATTTGTATCAATTAAAATATACAGGTGTATCATAAATTTTTTTTGTTAGTTCGCAAATGCGACTCGCAATTGTTTTTTTGAATTGTAATCAGTAGAAAAAACTACACATTTTTGATGTATTGACCAACATCGTAGCTTCTCTACTAACGAAGTTATCGCATGTGCGGTGACCTGTATTAATATCGTCGTAGCTCTTTTGTTTTTCATTTCTGTTATATAGTAGTATAAGAAGAATTTGTGCAAAATTTCATTTTCTACCAACTGCTACATAAATACGAGGGTTGCCTTTTATATTTCGGGATTAGAGAACAAAAACAAATATTAATCATCGAAAATCACTTTATTGTTTTTCAAAATATTCCCCATGAAGATCTATACACTTTTGCATGCGTTTGAACCAATTGTCGAAGCACTTTTGCCACTCTGATTGAGGCCCTTTTTTGAGCGATTGAC
>JAFFZR010006682.1:0-14325 GCA_018397195.1 Lethrus apterus | reverse complement strand
TTATTTTCGAAAGACGGGACGGTTTGGTTGCGTCGGGATGTCGCTACGAAAAGTCAACTTTTTGACAGAAAGGTGACAGATAATTATGATGCCCATCCTTCTCTAGACAACGCGATAATTATACCTATTTCATTTCACTTTGAATCGCGCGTTTTCATTCAGTATCGAAAAAGAATTTTCATTTTCTACGACATTTCGGAAACGGTACGTTTTTCCAAAATTTTGCATAGGATATTTTCGTTAGAGCGTGCAAAAATATTTCCATCGAAGTTGACGGATCGCTTACCACTTGAACGATAACGCTAAAATTTTGTGTTTTATTTGGTGACGTTGATCTGGTACTTTTGGCCCCATAACATAAATAATATATAATATAATATATAATAATAAATAACATAAACCAATGCAAAATTTTTTGCAAAAAATTACACGTAACCCCCACGTATCGCATACCGTTGAAAAGAGGAGAAAATTTCGCATCGGAAAATGGTGTCACAAAGGCACGTTGCCATTTAAAAACAAAAGTTGATAAATTCTGTCAAAAATCGGAAAATGCGTTTGAAACGAAAATTGAAATTTTCTATTTATTTTCTCGTCTCCGACGCGTTCCACGCGAATTCTGACCCGATTTAATGCGATTTCCGCAAAAAAATTGTGTTTTCTTCCGCAATGGCAATGCAATGGCGGTCGGTCCGGAAAACGCTGGTCTTGTGAAAATGACACTTTTCGCGGCTCGGAAAAGGTCAAAAGTCTATAGTTGGGAGACATAAGACGCTTATTTTGGAAAGACATGGCGTCGGGACGGTTTGGTAACGTCGGCACGTCGCGACGAAAAAGTGATATTTTTGACGTCTCAAGTGTTCGAGGTATGCGGCAAATAACACAAACGCCGAGTGCTTTCGCCGCTTTATTCGTCGATCGCATACCTATTGTTGTGTACCCATACTGTAGTGTCAAATTTGAGTTTGCAGGTGCCAATTTGACCGTTAATTACAGCGTTAATTTGCAATTTGCGTCCGTGAAACGATTCGAAATGCAAAATTGAAGCACGAAATTGGCTAAAAATCAAAAGACATGGGATGGAGCCTCTCTAGGTCGAGCAGCATTTTACGACAAAAACGTGTAATTTTTGATATTTGTACGTTTTAAAATTTGCGTCAGCTTGACAATTTTCGAATCCAGGCTATCTGGATCGAATTTTTTTCGCTAGAACACCTAAAAATACGCTAAAAATTTCCGACTTTTTCCGTGGATTTTCCAAAAATTTTCTTTCATACAAACCTTGTCCTGACAATTACGAACACAACAAACAAAAATCAGCCAAATCGGTCGAGCCGTTCTCAAGTGATGCTCCGTCGAACATTTTGCAAATTCATTTTTATTAATATAGATATTGGCCTTCCGACCTGCTATTCTGAGATCGGTAAGACGTCGTCGTCTTCCTCTCAGTCCAGTTAAATTCTTCGAGAACTTGGGACAAGTGGTGAGAAGGAATCAAAAAAAAAAATATATGTCATTTTAGAAATTAAAGAATGGGGTGAAGAATGCATGTGCCATATTCTAAACTTCTTATAATTTAATACAAAAAAACCTTTATTTGGCATTTACATGCTATATTATACACTTAATACACTACTTTACCATATTCCTCAATTCTGTCTCCATTCTTTGCAGCACACTTCGTCCTCCGTCAAACATCTCATTGAAAACTTCCATTTCTTCCTCCCGGTTCAATTTTGTGCAGTCCCTCAACCAATGCTACCACCTATCCTTCCCTTTTTCGTATACTCCTCACCCATCCAGTACTTATTTGCCCTCTCTTTGCTAGCGCATCTGAACCTGCCCATGGTTCCCTCTTCCTCCGCCGAATATCCTTCATCCTGGTACTTTGCCTTCCTTCCGTAACTGCAAATATCTTGGTACCTTGCGTCACATCTTGCCATCATAATCTTCTCGAATCGACCTTATGCCTCCTCTCTAATACAGTGTGATCGAAAAAAATTTAGTCAAAGTAAGCCATGAACAAAAATCGGCATTCTTTACTTAAACCATTTATATCTTAATGTCAAAGTGACTTTTGTCAAAAATGTTGTCCAAATAAATCAAATATTTTCTTTTATAATAGCATAACAGGCAACGTAAGAATATTGCCATTCACCGATTTCTGTTTTATTTCCATTTCTAAAGTAGGATTCTAAAAGAAAAGCTTTGATTTGTTGAACATTTTTGACAAAAGTTAATTTGACATTAAGAAATAAATAGTGGTTTAAGTAAAGGCATGCCGACTTTTGTTCATGGCTTACTTTGACTACTTTTTTTTCGATCACGCTGTATAAAGGACGGATTTTTTCTTTATTGAAAAAGTTTTAAAATTCCATATATTGATACATACTTTTCTTTTCTTGGATTTCCATCTATGTTTTCTACTCCATCACATTACAATACATTTTCGTTTTTTTTTTTAGTGAAAAAGTTTTAAAATTCCAAATATTGAACTTTGCCTCCCAGATCGAATGAATACCTTTTCGTCCTCTGGCATTACTTTCTCCATACTTAACCTCATTTACGTACACCATTTGGAGAATTATGAATGTTGCGTAAAATACTCCGATGCTTCGCAAATTTTTTAGTTCTTTTCAAAAACAATTGATTGGAACATGAATTTGTGAGTCTTTATTTTATTTTTCAGTTTTATCCAACTTCACTCTGTTTTCTGTCTTATGAGGTAATCTTCAAGCTTCGTGTGTCCTCATTCTATGCTTTATTTCATCCACTATTTTTTTCAAATGTTTCAATTTTTAACACTGATCTTTAGTTCATGGTAATTCTTAGTCATCCTTTTTACCTCGCAGTTAAAAAAATAGTTGAAGTTTAATGAAATGACTATGGAAGAACGGGATTCAAAACAATAGAGAAAGAGTTGAGATCATGAAATGAATAGAATGAATTTGGAATGTATAAAACTGGGTTAAAGATGAATCAAGTCGAATTCGACCAGATGCATTAATCAACAGGAAAAATATTATCTCTTTTATCTCCCTTTTCGTCTGTTTATCTTCCAGCATTATAAACAAGAAAAATAATACCTATTCCGATTTCTATATACAGTGAAGACAAAAAGTAAGGAATATTTAAAATAAAAACGAACTCAACCGGTTTTTTAAAAAACGCCGTAACAGGTCGATTTTTGATTTCAAAAATACACATTAATACGTGCAATTCACCTTCCGATTTTCATTTGTTTTGTAGTTATGACGTCATCATAAAAAAATTTAAAATACAACATACATTTTTTTAGTGGAATCCGATAGTGATTTGTCTACCCTTTATGACCGTACAAAAAATCATAAGGTAGCACTAAAAAAATTCTGAGAAAAATCGTTCTGAAAATTTAATGTTGATATTATCCTAAATAACAAATAATTCAGACCATTAACGGTACGTAACTTTCTTGTTGAAGCACCTTTCGTTTTTATCTTAAAACTATTGATTAATCAAGATACCATGATAATAATGGTAATAATAATGTTCAGCTCGATTTTTCTCAGAATATTTTTTATGCAACCTTATGATTTTTGTACACGGTCATAAAGGGTAGAAAAATCACTATAGGATTCCACTAAAAAAATGTATGTCGTCATTTAAATTTTTTGTGATGACGTCATAACTACAAAACAAATGAAAGTTGGAATGTGAATCGCACATATTAATGTGTGTTTTTAAAAAATAAAATCGACCTATTTCAGCGTTTTTTTAAAAACCGGTTGAGTTCGCTTTTTTTAAAAATTTTCCATACTTTAATCTCACCCAACATTAAATTTTGAGATCGATTTTTCTCAGAATTTTTTTAGTGCAACCTTATGATTTTTTGCATGGTCGTAAGGGGTAGACAAATCACTATCGAATTCCACAAAAAAAATCTATGTTGTCATTTATTTTTTTTTGTGATGACGTGATAACTACAAAACAAATGAAAGTCGGAAGATGAATCGCACATATTAATGTGTATTTTTGAAATCAAAAATCGACCTGTTTCAGCGTTTTTTAAAAAACCGGTTGAGTTCGTTTTTATTTTAAATATTCCTTACTTTTTATCCTCACTGTATGTTTATGTAATTTTCTCTACTCTACTTTTTTTATTTTCAATTTTTGTTTTTATTTTCCAGTTTTTGTCGTACTTTCTGCTACCATTCGTTTCAAATCCATCTTCCACATCATATTAATCCGTGTCTCTCTAACTGCTTTACACCTTTTCTCTCCTACATCATTTATCCATCTCTAACACATCTTTAAGTCTACTCCTTGCATTCTTTTAAAGTCGTAGTATATTATTCTCCCATTTCCTCTTTTATGTCGGGTTTCAGGCTTTTAAACACTTTATCTCCCACTCAGTCGTTTTTGAGAATTTTGCAAATAAATCCATAACATGTGTATTGTTTAAAAGGAAAATATTGTTATTGTTATTTTGTGTGTATTCGATTTTTTTGGAATTTTTTAAAATTTTATGTTTAAACTTGCATGACCTTTATTGATTTTTTGAAATTTTGCTCAAATAAAAAATCACACGAGCATAAAGCCACCCCATAAATACACAAAATTCTTCCTGTCAACAATAAAAAAAAAAACCATTCAAATTTTTAAAAAACTTTTCGGAGAAAAAATCGACCCTCTGAAAATTATTCAAGAATCGATGATATTGGCGATCCTTGAAGAAAGCATTCGAACAACCCCAACGTATCGCCCGGCACACGACGGGGTGCCCGTTTGGCCGACGCATCTTTTTACGAACGGGCCGGACCTTACAATGGCCGAAGGTGCTAATGGACTTGTAATGAATGCGGATGGGGGGCAGCCACCACTTAAGGTGACAATAAGTTAATGCGGTGTGGACCATTGTTGAAATGTCAAAACATTAAATGGTCACTTACCGTCTCGAGTTGATCTAGGACCTGCGGATTTTTTTTTTTACTTTTGATCTCGCACGGTGAGAATTTCTATTTTTTTCCACGGGATCGCTTTTTGAAGTGTGGGGCGACTTTTTTGGTCCGAAGCTTCGCCCATTGTAATTGGGTCAATTTGTAGTTACGTGTGGTGACATTTCCGCTCGTGTGAATTTCTCTGCACCATTTATTTATTTTTTTAAATTTTATATTTCAAATTATTGAAATGTGAATATAGAATTTCATTAATTTTTTAAAACGTTTTTTTAAAATTTTTACTACCTATTGGGTGTATGTACCAACATTGAAAATTCGTATATTTCCAAATTGAAGTGGGTTAGGATATATGATGTCGGTTAACGTCTAATTATTTTCAATTTATTCATTTGAAATTATTCTTTTTGTCGACTATTGTGATGAAAATTTTGTTGATATTTATTCAATTTCCGCTAAAACCGGAACTTTTGTCGTACAGGCATGGGATGCTAGACTCCAGTGGGATGATAGACTCTACTGTCTTAGACAGTATTTTCTTTTCGTGACAAAATATTACAAACATTTTGTAAATTATAAATGTTTGTAATATTTTATTTGTTTCTTTTCATCGATATCATAATTAACTGTCAGTCAATTGTCAACAACGATAACAGTACAAACTGCCAAAATCAACTGTCAACTGCCAAAAATTAAGATTATCCGCGGGGCATAGGAAACTTTAGGCAAAAATAAAACAAACGAGAATTTTCTACGAAGGGAATTGGTTTATGCCATGGGGGGCGGGGGTGGGGTTAGAAAATATGAAAACCAAAAAAACGACACCCCATGACCACAACAATTTAGGAAAGGCAGTCAAAAACAATTGAGAACTCGGATGGAAGAAAAAATAATTACCTTTAAAGTGATACCAAACTCGACCACATAAAAACAAAACGCAAACGCCTATGTCGCGTTGGAATAATAAACAAAAGACGAACGGGACTACGAAATTCTTAGACAAAACGAAAATCGTAACAAAAATCGATTCATTTGTACTGCAATACGCGAAGACGTAAACTGCGGAGTTAAGGGGGGAGAACAAAAACAATTGTTGCGTTTTTACAAATCAGCTCATATGAAAGGGGCAAAACTTACCTTTAAAATGAACTTAAATAATAAACTTCAATGCAAACCCGGCACGCGCGTTTGAAAAATAAACAAAAACGTAACGAAACTTTGTTATTTGATCGAATATTTGCACAATTTCACCATGAATCGGTTCTAAAAATTTAAAATAATAAAAATTTTGTAAAGAATTGTAAAAATTACGTAATTAGGCGGGGGCCTTGTTGTCTATTAGGGGTAAAAATTACCTTCAAAACGACACCAAACTCGACCACAATAAACAAAAACGACACGTTTGAAAAATAAACAAACGAGCGACGGAACATCGTTATTTGCAGGAATTTTTGAAAAATTTCACCACCGATCGATTCCAAAAATCCAGCGTTTTTGTTGTGCTTTTACCTATCATCTCACATGAAAGGGTCAAGAATTACCTTTAAAACGACACCAAACTCGACCACAAAACCGGCGTGCGCGTTTGAAAAATAAACAAAAGCGTAACGAAACTTCCTTATTTGATCGAATTTTTGAAAAATTTTGCTAACAGAAAAAAAATATTAGTAGAATATTACAAATTCTTTGTTTTATACATAGATTGTTGCAAATTTAAGTCTTTTCGCATTCCATTATAAATGATTACAATGTATTGTATGTCGTTACAAATGTGCAGAATATGTACATTTTTTAAAATAGTGATTTGCCTCGCGGGAACGTAAACAGAAACGTTCTAGAAGTAAATACGTTTCATTTCTTTGAAACAAAGTGGCATTGTTTACGCGCCCACGCGTTTTCAACCGTTTAATTCAGCTTATGTTGTAGATTTTACGCATACATGTACTAATTATTAATTATACATATACAGAGTGACCTACTATATGTGGAACACATTTTTTGTGTACTTATCAATTTTAAGAAAGTTAAAAAAAAATACAAAAATGTTTATTTATTTAGTTTTATTTTATAGATGATTCCAATAAATAAAATAAAATAATAATAAAAATTAATGCTCCTTAAACATTCAAATGTTTAAAAATTTTCTAACTTACAATTCGAAATTATGACTCGCAAAATATTCCAGAAAAGGGGTACAACATCTGATTCATACAAATTTTACAAAAAAAATATATTTTAATTAAAGTTTGTCTTCTCAGTTAATTAAACTCATTGAATTTTTTACTTCATAATTATTTCCTTACATTAGGGACGCACGCCGCGCCAACCTTTATTTATTGAAAATCACTCGGAGGAAGGGTGACGTTCCATACGTGAAACGTATCAAACTGTCCTTCGTGTTTTTGCTTCCATGGAAACAAATTAGGCCCCATGGGGGTGCGCTTCTTTGAAAACCCCTACACACTGCATGTTTTCTCGGATCTGCAATATTTTTTTTATCTATAAGGACTCACACATAATGAAAGGTTGTACAAAATCATTTGAAAATAGATTAAAAATAAATAAAATCTTTCATTTTTTCTAATAGAATGGGATAAAGTCTAAACTTTTTGTGAAGATTAACTTCTTAAACTTTTTTTAAGAACCGTCTTTTATAAAATAGTCGACGCAACCAATTTTTACTGAAAAAAAAAACGCGCGATTCTTAAAACAAGAGGAACAAGCTATTACGAAAATTCTGAACAAAATCCAATAATCGTAAAAAAGGTTAAACCCAATCTAATTCATTTTTATTTTAAAAGATCCCACTTTTTTTGGAAAATTGCTAATATCGTCTTCCATTGCTTGTGAATCCAATCCAACCCATTCTTTTTTACTTTTTAAGGAGCTCCTATTAAATACTGCTCTTTCTGCAAAATCGTCTTCTATTGCTTCCTAATCTAATCCAATTTAATGTGTATATCTGCTTAATGGGTTTGGATTGAATATTGATTTCAGCACTTTTACTAAAATCGCATCACATGTTTCTTGAAATGAAAAGAATCAACTTTTTCGAAAGTTAAATAAAATCCAATTTAATCTTAAAAAAATGTTAAACCCAATCTAACCCATTCTTTTGAAAAATATTCCACTTTTTTGGAAAAAATCGTCTTCCTTTGCTTGTCGATCCAAACCAACCTACTTTTTTTTTTACTTTTTAAGTAGATCTGATTAGATACTGCTCTTTCTGGAAAATCGGCTTTCATTGCTTCCTAATCCAATCCAACTTAATGTTTTTTACCTTTTTAGTGGGGTTGGAGTGAATATAACTTTTATGTAACGATTGATTTCAGCACTTTTACTAAAATAAGCCTCACATGTTTCTTAAAATAAGAAGAGTCAACTTTTTCGAAAAATCCGATTTAATCTCAAAAATTTTCAAACCCAATCTAACCCATTTATTTAAAAAGGATTTCACTTTTTTGGAGAATTGCTATAATCGCCTTCCATTTCTTGTCAAGCCAATTCAACCCAAACTTTTTAAAGTTCCGATTGAATTTAACATTTATGTAAAGGCTCGCTTCGATCTTTTGGGAGCTTTTTATAAATAAAACCTTTCTAAATTAGTGGAATAAATAATAAAATTAAAATGTGTTTTTGAGAAGAACTTATCTGGACTGAGGTGGTGGAAGATTAACACAGCTTTTATAAAAAGTTTGAACAAAACCTTAGGATTGAATCCAATCCGTCCCATTTTTTTTTTTTTTTATTGAATTAAATCACCTTTCATTACTGAGGATTGGGTTATATTGTGGTTCAACTTTTTTCGTCGCCCTTAATGAAGATCCCAGCTTTATACTTTAGTTAGGTTGGGTTTGAAACCAACCCTAATGAAAAAATATGCAATGTTATCTTCTTAAATAAAATCCTTAGCTCTTGTTAATAGGGCTAAATTTTGAACATTTTTGAAAATATAATAAAAATAGAATTATTGCCTTACATTTTTTCATTATTTTTTTTGCATTTTTTTTCTTCCGTTATATTTCTCATCGTGGCCAACATTATATCTCGTTATATTCTTTTGCAATATTTTTCTATAATTGAGGCAAGACGGTTCAATAATTTACACTTTTCTTTCGTACTGATTAGTAATCTCATCCCATTCCTATTTTACTTTCAATCTTTTTCCCTTCATGGCATTATGTATACTACCAAATTTTAAATGACATAAGTTTTTAATTAAAAATAAGTAAATCTTAGAAATATTTTTAAATAATATGAGTCCAGTTTTTGTTGATGAAAGTTTGAGAAAACTCCATGAAAAATGTAAAATTGGAACAAAATAACTTTGATGTTTCTATAAATGGTCGTAAAAATTTTGAGTATAAGTAAGTATAAGTATAATCATATTCAAAAAGCTAAATCAAAGTATGTATACCAGTGTATACCAGGTATACCAGTGATGTAAATAGATTCTGAAATTATCAATCCTGACAATATACAGCACGCCCATTTGGTGCTAGATTCTTCTGTAGCGACATTAATATTGGTTTTAGAGAAAAACATTTTAGAGAAAAGTTGTATAATCCCAATGCTGCATGACCTAAAATTATTTTCCATTATACCGTGTGTTTCGTTATTGCTGGGCGGCATATATTTTTTTAATGGAACATACTGTATATTTTTACACATTCTTATTCTCTATCAGTTTTTTTTTGCAACTGTATTTTATTTTTTGAATATTTTTGCGGAGTTGCCACGTTATTATTTTTTTTGTGAGAATTATCCTCATGATGACGTGGACCAATGATATTTTAAAACCAAGATCACATGCACCAATCAGAACAATCTTATACTGACAAGATTGCATTGTGCTTTTCTTGCCGCTGCGTCATAGGTTTGTGACGTAATAACCATGAAAACTTTAAAAATACATTAAATGTCATTTTGACAGATGTCAATGTTATAATTCATTCGGTTAATTCCCCAACCAAAGATCATTCGTACTCAACTTTTGTCTGGCAAGATTTTTATTTTTTTATTCGCAATGATTGCTAAAGGCAATTAAACTCGACCAATTTCTTTCTTTTCGTCAAATTGGTCTCGTTTAATTACCAAGCAACCATTTCTCATGCAAAATAAAAATCTTTCCGACAAAAGTTGGAGCACTCTTGCTCTTACATATGAAAAATTTGATAGAAAGATCCCTAATTGAAAATCAGCGTGATTCTAATGTTAATTTTAAGAATTAAGTGATACTTACCTACTTAGTTCTAAGTCTTGTCTACCTTTCGGTGTAAGACTATTGAGTTGAATTGGTAGGTAGGTTGCAAATTCTTGTCTTGTACAGCTGTTTCCACATTTTCTTATCTTGAGCTAGTTCCCCTATGTTTCTTCGTGGTCTTTTTTCGACTTCTTTTCTCAAAATATCCCCCATGCTTTTCTAGGCCTTTCCCTTCCGTTTTTACCCTGTGCTCTTGCGTTATATATTTTCTTCGCCACTCTCTTATTGTCCATTCGGTGAATATGCCCCAGCCATCCTAGTTGCCTCTCTTCTATAACTTCATATATTGGTTTTGTTCCTAGTTGTTGTCTAAATGTTTCGTTCTTTATTCTATCCTTCTGAATCCAATACAACCCAATTTTTTTTACTTTTTAAGGAGCTCCGATTAAATACTGCTCTTTCTGAAATGAATAAGAATTTCTTTTTTATTTGGTTGAAAAAATTCCCTGTTTTATTCACTCTTTCTATTATTTCCGCGTCTAATTTCCCTTTTGCATCTATCATGGTACCTAATGGTACCTATTCACGCACAGATCACCTGCAGTTCGGAACTGCAGATATCGAGATCTGCAGTCAAAATTTCCATATACGGTGCAGCAGAACAGATTGTGTGTAGGAGAAAATCTGCAGATTTGTTGCAGGCCGACTGCAGGCCGACTGTACGTGAATATGAACCTTAAGTATGTAAACTTGGTTACTTGTTCTATTTTTTGGTTATCTATCTTTATGTTGTGTTCCTTCTTTTCCATTGATATGCTCATAGTTTTTATTTTTTTCTATATTCAACTTCATATTTATTTTTTCCATTTCATCTTTTAGAATATTCAAATTGTATTGTAAATCTCTTTCGTTCTCTGCCAATATAACCATATCGTCAGCAAAAATTAATTCTGTTAATTCTACCATTTGCATCCTCCAGTATCCCACCTTGTAGTTTTTTATCTTTACTTTTTTAATAGCCATATCCATGACAAGTGCGAACAGTAAGGGGCTTAGTACGCAGCCTTGTTTCAATCCTATTTTGGTTTCGAATTCTTCTGACTCTTCTTGATTTGCCCTTATTCAGTTTCCGTTTTTTTTTTCATACATTGCCTTTATTCAATTCCTCTGGTCTCGAGCACCTTCCACACATCTTTCTGCTCACTCTATCAAAGGCTTTTTCCATATCTATGAAGCAAATATGCATTTCCCTTCCTTTCCTTAATTGGCTTTCCTTACCTGGCTTGTCTCAGAGCGAATATTAAATCCTGCGTTCCTCTCCCCCTCCTAAATGCACATTGTGTATCTTCCACTGTGTTAATCTTGTTGCTTCTAGTATTCTTGCTAATATTTTGCATAGTGTACTTAAAAGTGTTTATAGTTATTGCATATTCTCGTATCACCCTTTTTGAACATTGGCAGTATGATACCTTTATTCCACTCATTCGGTAATTTCTTTTGTTCCGCTATGTCATTTAATAAATCTAAAAAACTTTTTTTGCTTGCGTCTTCCATGTACTTATTCTATCACTCCCGGGTGCTTTGCCTGTTTTCATTTTTGCTATGGCTTTATTTAGTTCCTCTTCTGTTATTTTTTAATTATGTAATATAATTTGTAATTCTGTTAAAAAGGATGGCTATTATGTTATTAGTTAATATTTAGCCACATTATACAGGAGTTTATTTCGGAGCTGCCATTTTCAAATTACCATAGTTAGATATTTTATAAATGGCTATGTATTTTTTCATCGTATTTTATTCAAAATTCAATTCTAGTTCGTTTATTATAGAGGTACTTAGGAGAATTGAATTTTGGATAAGGGGGGGGGGTTGAAACATTTAAAAAATCTGGTTATGGTCTCTTGAAAATGGTACCTTCGTAATACACGCTGTATAATGTGGATAAATATTTTTCAACTAATAACAAAAAGGCAAGGCTGGCTTATATTAACAGAATATCAAATCATATCTAATAATTTTTTAAATTAATGTCAGTACGTCGATTTTTTGTCGGTCAAATTTTTCGTAAGTAAGATAATGAGTACTCAATTTTTGTCGGAAATATTTTCATTTGTGAGCAGTGGTTGCTTGTCAATTAAACGAGACCAATTTGACGAAAAGAGCCCTCGCCCTGCCTGCTCAGGCTCAGGAAATTGGTCGAGTTTAATTGCCTTTAGCAATCATTGCGAAAAAATGAAAATCTTGCCAGACAAAAGTTGAGTACGAATGATCTTTGGTTGGAGAATTAACCGAATGAATTATAACACTGACGTGTCTCAAAATGACATTTAATGTATTTTTAAAGTTGTCATGGTTACTAAGTCAAAAACTATGACGTAGTGGCAAGAAAAGCACCATATAATCTTTTCAGTATAAAATTGTTCTGATTGGTGCATGTGATCTTGGTTTTAAAATAACATTGGTCCACGTCATCTTGAGGTTAATTCTCACAAAAAAAAATTAATAAAGGCGCAACTTCGCAAAATATTTAATAAACTATCTATCAAACCTTCAGCATCTATAAATATATATATATATATTAATGTACTATATTAACTGTATTGATAATCCCATAAATTACAAAACTGATACCGACAATCTTAGCCAGATTTATGCAGGCCTGTTGCAACTATTTAAAATGAATAATGAGCACAAATTTAAATATTCGATTGATCTAACGTAACAGTTTGTTTAATCTAATTTTCCTTGGATTAACGGTATGTTCATGCGGTGTTTTCACGACTGTCACTCATTTGTCATTTGTCAAACGTATAGATGTATATTTCATATATTTGTTAAACGAAAAACGTTTCACTAGTTTAACTTGCGTAAGTCAATTCAATTAAAAATTTTAAATTACATTGTAAATTTAACAATTTTAGTAGCCCTGACGAAGCAACGAATTGTTGCGAAATATTGGCATTGCAAATAAAAATTATAATTAAGTGAATTTTCGCCTTTGTTTGCCGCATACCCCACAAACTTTGATTAAGTTCATCTTCTCCAACGGCAAATACTTCTCGTATTACTTATATATATATATATATAACGAAAATGATGTTACAGATCCACCTTTCGGTGATAGATGTAACATCGGGTGGCGTGTGCTATATCCGACAAAGGATATACATTGTCACTTGTTGTTATTTTATATATATATATATATATATGAATCACTAATATTGTTATCTAACTTACAAACATACAAAGCTTAAAACTGCTGATTATTTTTCAGAATCATCACCCAATTACCAAATAACCACAAAGATCTATTACAGAATAAAAAAATATAACTTTTTTTAAGAGTTTATTAGTAATAATAATAAAATTGGTCAAGCAAAACGCAATATACGTAATAGAGAATAACAGAAAAATGAGAAGCCGCAAAAACATGTGAGATCGAATTTTTTATGCTTGTTGAGAAATATGTATAATGAGAATATCTTACACAATTTTCTAATACATTCTGATCCTCTTATATGTAGTCCTGTTTGTAAAATGAAAATTAAGTATTTATTGCCTTAAGCAATAAATATGCTATAGAAACTTTCACAGGAAGCATGAGCCAAATATTGATGATTCATTTTTACTTTTCTATTTTATTTCTATATATAAATAAAGTATATTTCCTCTTGGTATAGCTAATACACTGGCGAGCAAACAAATCGAGCCACATTAATATTCTTTACATTTTCTCTCAGAAATGATCCAACTGTTTAAAACTTTAATAAAATCACGTTGTAATTAATTAATTTGTTAACAAATGAAATATTGGAAAGCTCATACAATTAGCATCGGTGAAAAAAAACATAAAAATGTAAGATTATTAACAAACGTAACCAAGTTAAATTACAGTGACTAAAAATAAACACCAAAATAATTGAATATTAAGAAATTAAAACACATTATACGGGTATTTTAATAAGACGTGTTTCCTCCTCTTGCTCTTATTACTGCTTACATTCTTTCATTCATGCCTCTTATAACTTTTTGGATAGATTCTTGAGGCATAGCTTCCCACACTTCTGCTAGTGCAATTTTAAGTTCATGGACATTGGATGGAGGGGGATTTCGTGCTCGAACGTGTTGTTTAAGATCGGCCCAAATGTGCTCGATCGGATTTAGATCGGGACTAAGGGAAGGCCACTC
>JAFFZR010006680.1:4748-14922 GCA_018397195.1 Lethrus apterus | reverse complement strand
TCGATGCAGCAGAGATTTGTTATAAAAATAATACATTATTTATAATTATTATGCTTTAATAAAGAAGTATTAATAAGATTTGACAGATATTTTGAACATTCATAAATATTACACTGATATACCTGTTGATAAATAAGGTACACTTCCTCCTAGTAACTCCTTTGATGTTTCACTAATTCTTAGAAAGTGCAAAATATTATTTAAGGCTGACAATTTTCATAAATTTACTTCTATATCATTTATATGACATTCTACGCCTGCTACATAAAAATCCCATATGTTGTTGACAAATGGCGGAATGTGAGATATGATTTAATGAGCTGCTAACGAGATTAAAAATTTAATTAGAATAGATATTTTAATTTTCATTGTGATTCAAATAAAATTTTGCTTTTGCAATTTTATATTTTATATATAGTTCTACTGGCGTTATCTCGTGGCGCCATCTTACGAATTACAATTCATTTATCTAATCTCCCAGCGCCTCCACAAACGTGGAAGAAACCAAAACATGGTTCGACAATGGGCTATTAAAGATAAAATCCCATTGTCGCCAACAACCGTGGACATCATAAATTCCCAGAATTATTTAATAGTGTCAAATTCTTGGTTGAATATTATTGAAATTATACTTATCTTTTATTCTTGAGCAATCAACCAATAAAACACGAAATTGTAATAAAATATATTTATTACTAATAATATTGTAATAAATTGTAATGAATATATTTTATTACAATTTCGTGTTTTATTGGTTGATTGCTCAAGAATAAAAAATAAGTATAATTAATATTTTTTAAGAAAATTCCCGTTTAACACAAATAATTTTCCAATAATTATCATTATAAAAAATTTTATTTGTAACTTTTTTTTAGTAAATTTTATTCTACAGAATAAAGTGGTCTCGCAAGTAAAAAATAATTTTGTATTAAATTTCTGTTCATTTTTTGGCGAATTCATGTTTTGTTCCTAATACCAGACCGAGACGATACGGTGACTTTTTTAACGGATAATTGCAAATATGATATATGCGCCGAGTTCCCCCCTAAGCTTTACTACCTTTAACATCGTTTTTACTTGAACCATTATTTACTTCTTAATGTCAAATTGGCGTTTGGTAAATATCGTCGTAAAAACATTCAGTTGCTTCAATAGGAAAATGCTACTGAAATCCTTCATAACAGGTGTCACAGCCGACACCCCCACCAAAGGGTGGGTCAGGGTTGCCTGCGCATCTTCTACGTTTTGGCAGGCCGCCACAGAGACACCCCCACCTAAGGGTTGGTCAAGGATGCCTGCGCATCCTCTACGTTTTAAAAATTAAGGAAAATGTAAAAGTGTATAACATCAATCACCGAGAGAACAACATCAACCACAAATCGAACAAATTGTATTCCCTTATTTTAAATAAAGTTAGTTAGTTAATGGTTCATCGTCTTTTATTTAACTTCGAGTGTTTGTATAAAGTCACGTTCGCTGACAACCAAAGCTTCGCGGCGTGAACACCTATGACAAAATTAACTCTTAGTGAACAACTTTCATATAACAGTACCGATAAATAGTATACAGTCATTCACGAAAGTGGTTCGTTAGAACTTTTCCGTGTTCCAGAAATATATCAACTCTAATAACTTGGAATTATAAGCTACACCAACTGATCTCTTATTCTAAATTATTGGCGCTCTCGTATCCCGTGTACCAACTTTGTTATTTTAAATGGAATGTAATATTTTTTAATCGTTTTTCAGATTCTACTCACAATTCTACACCAAAACTTATAAGGGTACCCTATACTAAAATCTAGCCGGTTTGGAGTTTTTTGTTGTTTTAAATAAATTTTTTCAATTGCAGTGGTATATTGAAAATTCTGTATTTCCGGAAGTACTGCAATTGAAATCTTCATTTTTGGCATTTAGTTAGTTGATACCATGGGCAACGGAATGGTGATGTTAAAGTTACCAGGAAGTATACAGGGCCGCTCAAAATTAGCGACAACTTCCAATAACTTCAAATCAGTAAAAACCATTTTTTTAAATGGATTACATCGATTGTTATAAGGCATACAACCCATTTTTTCTAATAGTTTTTGAGTTATAAGTAGTTTTCTATATAATTCCCTAAAAATGCCGTTTATGCTTTGTTTAGTGATCTTAGGCAGCCTTGGATGTCATTATAATTAAGTATTATGATTGTCTATTTTGACACTTGTCTTTTGTTTGACATTAGTATAAATACATAATGGCTCGTGTAGTAATAATTACACAAATAACGATATTTTAAATTTATTTTACATACATGGAGAACGTGGGAGAGTAGTGGATAGAACATGTCGTACTTTTAACGAAAGATATCCAAATTTGCCAACAATGACGAAGAAAAAATTTAGAAAAGTTGGAATCAAATTTTCTGCTTTTCGAAAAAGCTGCTACTTGCAGAAACGCAGAAAATTTGATTCCGGTTTTCCACATTTTTTTTTTCGTCATTGCTGGCAAATATGGATACCTATCTTTCGTTAAAAGTATAACATATCCATAATGTGTCCTCAAAGAAAGAAATTGGCGTTTATGTTTGACTTGCAGCTTCAGAATTATTATTACTTTGAATAAAACATTGTAATATATCAAACATTATTCGTATACTACGCAAACTAACAACGACCAGTGCATTCTTATCAAAAAAGAACGTGGACATTATTTTTCTTCATTTTTCCAAATAAGCAAGATAGCAATGAAACGAAAACTGAAAAAATCGAATTTTTGCGCATAACTCGAAAACAAAAGACGATAGCCAACTTTGGTTTTCACCATTGAATTTTTCTCCAAAAAAGCGATCGAGGATGGTAAGGTAATTTTTCTGTATCTCTTATGGTTACCGAAGTTCCCTATTAAAACATCGAAATTTGCCCACTCTGTACAGAAAAATTACCCTACCATCCTCGATCGTTTTTTTGGAGAAAAATTTAATGGTGAAAACCAAAGTTCGCTATCGTCTTTTGTTTTCGAGTTATGCGCAAAAATTCGATTTTTTCAGTTTTCGTTTTATGGCTTATTTGGAAAAATGAAGGAAAATAATGTCCACGTTCTTCAGGCACTAAGAATGCAATGGCTAGTTTTTTGAAAAAGTTCTCCAAATTCGAGTTGTGACATAAAAGTTATATTTTTTTATATGGAACTCATAGTTGGCTGTGGCTTAATATAATTAAAGATAATTTTTTTTCCTTTTTCAATAATATATGACATGTATGGTAAATTTTTAGTTTCCGTCATTCACAACGCACAATTGACATCGCTTTGAAACACTTCGAACTGACGTTGATAATTAATTAACACACTATATAACATTTTCTCTCAGTTCGTTCATATTATTATTATTTTTAAATGGGGTTATATTATGGGATTGCTAGTCTAGTGACTTAGTAAGTAGGCTAGTAACTTCAAGGTCCAGGGTTCAAGTCTTAGTTAGTAGCGGACATTGTAAACTTATATCACAAATATAAATTTTCAATGTTTGTGATTTTGAATTGGCTTTTCCACGTTTCCTAATTTTTGCAACGTATGCTGGAATAGGCTTTAACATCATGAATAAAACATTGTAATATATCAAACTTTATTCGCCTACTATGCGAAAATTAAAAAATATAGCCATAAAACGAAAACTGAAAAAATCGAATTTTTGCACATAATTCGAAAACAAAAGACGATAGCCAACTTTGATTTTCACTATTCAATTTTTATCCAAAAAAGCGATCGAGGATGGTATGGTAATTTTTCTGTATCTCCTATGGTTATTGAAATTCCCTATCACTCTTAGATTTTAGGAGTTGGGTTGGGAACACCACCAAGATCAAGGTCAAAACCCCTAGGCCACGGTGTGTGTCAAGGTCAAAGGTCATCGCGCATGGGCAGAGCTGGGAGGTGGAGGTGAGCCCCGAACCGGCTAATCCCCTCTACTCATAACAAAAAATTAAATGCCTGTAGCATTTTCCAATGTCATTTTAAATAATATAAACAATAGAGGAGAAGATTTGAACCTTGCGCAATACCAGATATTGAAATATAAGGTTCAGACCACGTAGATCATCTTCTACGTCTTATTAGGCAAGTTTAGAATAAGATCTGTAACCTTAAACGAAACCGAAGTTCTGCATGAACTTTAAAATATTTCTTTCGCCCTAAAACCTACAGTTACTCGCTGTATTAATAACTAACTTTGGGGTAGGTAATATTGTTTACACACAAATACAAGTAGAAACAGGAGTTCCAACATCATTAAGTATAAAAATCTTGTGGGGTAATTATAAGGTTTACAGGAATATTTAAAACAAATCGTCTAAAATATGTTATTGGGTAAAATGAAAGTAAAGGATCACTCAATTAGTCTTGAATTGAATGAAAAGCCAAAACACAATACAAATTTATTTCTAAAAAGTGTATTTTTAAAAACATAAGGGCTACAGAATTTGAAATATATAAATTAACAATAAATGTAACATATCAATTTTATTTGAAATTTTCAATGCAGATGTGTACTATTAGTCCAAGAAACGTTGGCTTGCAATCACGAAACTCAACGAAAATCAATACCACATACAGAAATACAAAGGCAAGTCCACGTGAAGTTTTTCGGTGTAAAAGAATCGATAAACAGATTACAATTGCATTGAAATACGCAAAATACAAACATTAAATATTACAGAGTAACTAGAACGACTGAGCAACGTTTTATTTTTAGAAATGTTTGGAAGTAATATAACGTTTCGATTTTTAGCGGTTTGAGAGCATGCCAAAAAAAATTGAATTTAGTGTGGTTTATGTTACAGGTAAGTGAATAAAGCAGTATTTTACAAGTTCAATGTTGGCTTTTAGATGAAGATCCTAGACATAAAAGCTTCGAATTAAACGAACACGGACCAACTGTTAAAGGATGGCAATCCTCAAAAAATTGCGATTATCCACAGGAAATCATTCTGAAGTTGTCCAAAAGATGTTCCCTGGACAAAGTACAAATTTTGGCGCATCAATATTTGATACGTAAGTAGTAGCAGACCTAAAAAGATTCCGATAAGTTTTTGAGTAAATACATAAAACTTTTAGCATCCAAAATAGAATTGTTTTCAAGCAACGAAGATATCAATACTGTTCCAGATGTGATGGATATAAATTGGGACTATCTCGGATATATAACACTGTCAGATAATCAAAGTACAGGATTTAAAAGCAGAGAACTAAAATCTGCCAATGTTCCTAAATGCATGGCTTCATTTATTAAACTTAAGCTTCACAAAAACCATAATAATTCCTACAACATTAACAATCAGGTATAGTTATAGTTATATAGTATGCAGTCAACCTTAAGGTCCTCAAGACAGACCTTGAAATATCATTGTAATTATTAAATATCATAAGGTTAAATAAAAAATATAGAACGAAATTGAAAAAATCCCTTAAAAAAACTTTTTTTTCAAAGAATATAAAAAGTTCATTCATTCAATAATAATTTATGGAATTAAAAAATCAAATGTATTCATAAATGCACAGGTTAGTTTAATAGCGATCAACGTTATGGGAACCGAAATAGAAACTATACAACCGTCAAACACTGATCCCAACTTAACAGATAAACTAAACACCATCCTCAATGACCCTGACTATTCTTCTCCATATGATGATCTCGCATTTGAAATGTACGTCGATACGGACGTAGTGAAGATTATCAAAGATATGGAAATAAAGAAGCACCTGGCTGTTTTGGGTAAAATTGATCGATTTTAACTGTTTAAGTAATGCTTAATTGATGAAAAATTTCAGATGAACGCTTTGAATATGCCAGAAAGTTGAAACAAACGATGGAAACGCTGAAGGAAGCAGGAGAAAAATTAGGCAAATATGAACTAGAAAAGAAACATGCCATAGAAACGGAAGATTACGAACGAGCACGACACAAGAAAACTCAAATGGATGAATATCGCCGATATATCTATGAACAATTAACTGTAGTACAACTTTTGGAAACTGAAGGGGTAATTGTTTAGATTTTGCTTTTAAAATTAAATGTTTTAATAATGACTGCCGCGAAAATTTTCATTTCATTTAGATTTGTCAAAAAAACGATTTCTGCTTTGAAGAAGTCGACAACACAAGAAATTTGATCTCACTGACATCACTCAAAGTACCGGATAAGAGATCGAGTTCTCCAAACCCCACCTGCCATCACGTGCCCCAAGCGTCGCCACTTCATGTACCAAAGCACCCGAGTCCAAAAATTGGATCGCCTAGTACCGGAAGTCCGACAAATCTCCAATCTAGAGGATCGTTTCGAAGAAGAAATAAATCAGCTGGTGCAATAGTGAAGTCAACTTACGAGCAATATGAAGAAAAACCTTTACCTACATTGAGACAGTATGTAGATTTAGTATAACATTACTAACCAATAACCAATGTAATAATTATAATGGTTAACTTGGTTAACTTTCAAGTAAATAGGCTTAAATGATTAGTTCTCTATTGCAAAGAACTTTTTCTACGATGGTCATCCAGGTCTTCAGAAAAATCTAAAAACAAAAAAAAAATAATGACTCGTCTAGAGGAATACCTTTGCAAATGACGAACAAATATATATAACATATAAATAAATAAATGTATTTTATGTTTATGGTTGTTAGCAGTTCCCAAACCAACGAATTTTTGAGAGAATGCCAACTTGATTACGAATGCAAACAATCATCCAAGTTAACAGAACGAGAAAAAAAACAAGCTGCACTGCCAATTTTGGTATTTGGAACGGATTTAGTTGAAAAATTCTATTCAAAGCATTACCTTGATAAGGAAGAAGGTTTAAATAAATTAAAAGAGGATTTATTGGCCTACAGTAATACGAGAATGCATACTGCAAATAAAACTGGAAGAGCAGCAATTTTTCTTCTGCATAGGTCGTTGCGAGACACAGTTTTTTCAGTATATAGTTTGGCAAATGAAGTTATTCGATTGTTCTTTGTCCAATATGTACCAGGAAGGTAAATAAAATTTGAATAATCGCAAAACAGTGTTAAGGTAATTGCTTCAGAGTGTCTCCACCGGAAGTTTCAAGAAGTATAGACAAGCTGCTACCCGAATTGCTAACAAAATCAGGCGATACCAGCGCAAGAATTCATCACATGGCAGTACATACTATATTAACAATGGCAGATTGTAAAAGTGTAAGGTAATTCACAAAAGAAGAGAATTTACTAATGTAAATAATGTTTGTTTTGCTTTCAGGGATTTACATTTAATTCCAGTGCATTTAAGCAGACCGGTCAACAGTAGCACACATCCCAGATTAGCTTTGAGCAGAGCAGAAATGGTCGAACAGTTAATATTAAGTCATGGAATTTCCACTGATAAACAAAGGTTGGTTTAAACGTTGCTTTTCTATCTATAGTTGCATGTACTTTTTTATCTAATTGTTCCTCTAGTGGTCTGACATGTAGAACACTCTCTGAATTTGGCTCAAGTGGGTTGCATCACCCTGCAGAAGCTGTTAGAAAAGTAGCCGAAAGAATTTTAGTTCTAGTATATAAGGTTAATCCCAGATTAGTTAGAAAACAACTTCCGCCAGATGATGATATTACTAGACGGAATTTACTGTATCGGCAACTATTTCAAGAGTTCGATAAAATCGACATACAGGTAACAATTTACCATAGGTATACTAGAAAAAGGAATTTGGTTTTCATATTTATTGCAATGTGTTTTGTTAAACGTTTGGAAAAGCATTCATTTAACGAAGGAAGCCCAGTAGGCAATTGGGATAAAGGGGCTTCTTCTGATTCTAAGGCAAATATGGGATCAGCGCCTGGGCGGCGATGTTAATTCCAATATATGCATGTATTACAATGGGCTCGACATGCATTGGCAGCTCAGCTCCATAGACTAACGTTAATTTCTGGGCGAATAAACCCGTCGTCAGTATGGCTGCAGTGAGCGATCAATGCATATCGAGTCCGGGAGGTTATCACCGGAACGCCGTAACACAAGGCGTCTGCTACCTTGTACAAGGTAGCAGACGCCTTGCGTTACGGCGTTCACCTAGAGGTGGAGCTGTGCATCAGTTTCAAATACACAGGTTGTTCAAAGTTATCGGCGCACTATCTTTATTATTAGTATAGTTACAATGTCGGTTAAATTAACAAAGATGCAGTGATTTTTCCGCTGATTGCAATGGTTCACACAAAAAACAATTGCGCAACACGTTTCAGAGCCAACTTAGATAATTGGATTTTTTAAATGGAACATGCTGTATATATTTTTGTAGCAGGTGAAAATGAAATTTTGCACAAAATCTTCTTATACTATATCCTAGAAATGAAAAACAAAAGAGCTACGACAATATTAATACAGGTCATCCCATATGGGATAACTTCGTTAGTAGAGAAGCTACGATGCTGGTCAATACAACAAAAATGTGTAGTTTTTCTACTGATTACAATGGCGTACTCAAAAAAAAAAAACAATTGCGAGTCGCATTTTCTTCTAATAAGTTTTTTTTATATGAGACACCTGTATTATATCTGTTTACTACACTATGTTCGTAAATTCGAAGGAGCGAATTAATATTCTCACTTAAAAAATTCGCTCACTGATTGGCTACTTGTGAGACACGTTCACACAGTGTAAAGTGCCGTATTCGCAACCAGATTTCCGGTATTTAATGTTTACATGTGTGACAACTGACAGGTGTCGATTTTAAAGTATTCAAAAAGTCAGTTCTACATAGAAGTGAAGTGCAGCAAGGTGAACTAATCACTTCAATTTGAATGTCTTCAAATCCGGGGAGAAGTACTGTAGTTTCACCGCCAAAGAAACGCCCCCGTTTTGGGGCATTTATCAATAAACTAGTTTAAACAAGATTTTAGTTTCTCCAAATTATTTGATTGGTAAATAGTAGTAAATAGTTATTAATAAACAAAAAAATATGTTTAGAAATTAAAAATATATTACATTTTCTCCTTTAAAAGTGATTCCAGATATTCAAAAGAAAGTGTGTTTTATTAACTTTTTATAATGAAAGACAGATGTTTATTGAATATGCCAAATAAAGGTTTTTTTTTTTTTAATGAAAGTCAGGAGAAATACACAAAAATTTTAATATAAAATAGGACTCGCAATTGTTTTTTTTTTTTTAATATGCCGATATAATCAGCAGAAAAACTACACATTTTTGATGTATTGACTAACACCGTAGCTTCTTTACTAATGAAGTTATCCCATGTGCAGTGACCTGTATTAATAACGTCGTAGCTCTTTTGTTTTTCATTTCTAGGACATAGTAGTTAGAAGATTTTGTGCAAAATTTCATTTTCTACCGACTGATACATAAATATAAAATCTAATTATCTGAGTTGGCTCTGAAATGTGATGCGCAATTGTTTTTTTTTTGTGTGGACCATTTGTGCGGAAAAATCACTGCATCTTTGCTAATTCAACCGACTCTGTAGCTGCAAAAATAACGAAGATAGCAATTAGTGCACCTATAACTTTGAACAACTGTATAAAGGTCATTCTCAAATGTCTCCTATTATTTTAACAGGTGATAACTGACCACAGCCCAACACGAAATATGCAAAAACCACAGTGCTATGTTGAAAGTTTGTCCAAAAAAAATATGCACATCAGTTTTGTAATATCATTACCGATGAGGTAATAACCTCGATGAATTGATATGCATTGATCGCTCACAGCAGCCATACTGACGAAGGGTTAAATCGCCCAGACAGTAACGTTAGTCTGCGTAGGTGAGCGTTCAATGCATGTCATTTATTTGTCAAATTAATTTGTCAATACTTGAAGTAAAGTTGACGTCTGCGCTTTGCAAAGACTGTCGGTTGTTGATAGAAAAAAATTTCATTCACCGACGGATTCCTTGTCAAAAATAGCAATGCAGGCCATGGGTCCTCTATTACCAACCCCACCGATTACCAAATCTATTATTTAGGTAATTTATAATTTGTAATAACACGGGCATTATGTGCTGGTTCCCCATCCTGTTGGAATCACATGTCGTTAGGTTGAGCGGAATTTCGTCTAGAAGATATTCTATTTGAGCTGGAATTAAATTCAAATAGCGTTCACTGTTTAAATTGTTATTAAAAATAATAGGTCCAACTATTCTTCTTCCGATAATACCGCACCATACT
>JAFFZR010006677.1:0-15452 GCA_018397195.1 Lethrus apterus | reverse complement strand
AGGGTGAGTCATAACGTACGGAGGAGATTGAAAGGGTAGTAATATAAAGTCAAAATAAATATTTTTTCTTAGTAAACTTTTGACCAAAGATCAATAATAAAAAATGTTGCACCAGTTTAAAATTTTTAAAAATTAACGCCCACTTTTTGAATATTAATTGATATTAATGAGGAATCAGTGTTTTTTTTTAATTTAAGCATTTTAAAAACAATTAAATAGCTGCTACTTTTATGTTTTTAAATTTTTTTAATTTTTTTAAATTTTACATTGATTAAATAACAATCAGGTACCTTTAATTTAAATTTAAAATGTCAGTTACTTGTTGTAACTTTCTGGTTACTGTGTTTTGGTCAAAAGTTTACTAAGAAAACATATTTATTTTGGTCTTCTCTTACTATCCTTTTAGTCTCCTCCGTACGTTATGATTCACCCTGTATTATATTATAAATATAAATTTCTGGATAATCAAGAAAAATTCCAGTTTGGAAAAAACAAAGCTCACTCATTATTTCTAACATTCCAAGTGTCATGGAACTAACTGGCAAAATTCTCTTTTAAGATTAAAATCGGGAACACCTTGATACTTGGAATAATCCTTTTGTGAGTTTAAAAAATTGAAAGATTTTGAAACAAAACCCTTTAAACATTACCAACTTAAAATCTTTAAAACTCAATGTGTTAGAATATGTTCAGAGCAATATTAAAAAAAAAACTAAAAAATAAACAAAGAATTTTGTTTTCCAAACCTTAGAAATTGTGGGCCAACTTAGGTTGGATTATTTAAATTGTATTAATTGGATTACATTGGATAGAACGGATGAAACTAAAAAGCAATGATTTTGAAATGAATTTGACGAATTTAAAAACTTAAAATTGGTAAAGGAACATTTTTGGAAAAATGATAAATCTCTCAAAAAGTTTGTTTTAAAAGCAATCATTTTGAGATGAATTTGACGAATTTAAAAACTTAAAATGGGCAGAGGAACATTTTTGGAAAAATGATAAATCCCTCAAAAATATTGTTTTAAAAGCAATGATTTTGAGATGACTTTGACGAGTTTAAAAACTTAAAATGGGTAGAGGAATATTTTTGGAAAAATGATAAATCTCTCAAACACTTCGTTTTAATAACAATCATTTTGAGATGAATTTGACGAATTTAAAAACTTAAAATGGGCAGAGGAACATATTTGGAAAAATGATAAATCTCTCAAAAAGTTTGTTTTAAAATCAATGATTTTGATATGAATTTGACGAATTTAAAAACTTAAAATGGGCAGAGGAACATTTTTGGAAAAATGATAAATCTTTCAAAAAGTGTTCGATATTGTTTAATGGGTTGGGGATTGTTCAACTGTTTCTAACCAGTAGGAAGGAATTCGAGTTGAACTATAATGGTCAGATACATAACTTAAAAAATATTGTGTTTCTTTTTTGTTGATGGGTTAACCTAACCCACTAATGTTGGATTTATTAGAGTAAGTTTGATTGGATAAAGTAAATAGATCAACAAGCTTATGGGCTTGGATGAAAGAATGAATGAGAGAAAATTTACAAAAAACGATGGTGATTAATTTAAAAAATTAAACCCACAAACTGATAGATAAACAAAAAAAACTTTGGGTTGGATCGATTTCAACTTTTTTAATTTGGTTCGAAACTCATGGGAACCAAATTCATATATTTTTCCAAAATGTTTCCAAAATAGTTTCTTGCTGATAGATCAACCCAACCCAACCCTTAAGGATAGAAATAGGTTGAGTTATACGGGATTACAGAAAACGTTGAAGATTTAGAAATTTTTATATGGTGCTTCTTTACTGCAAATCCTGACTGGATTAAGACTGTATTTAATTGGTTTGCATTCTCTCGCGCCAACGAGAGGATATGAGGAATTCAACATTTTTAGAAAAACGTTAAGAAAATTATTTAAAAAAAGAAGACAATCCAAAATAGCTTTAGGTTTGTCAATAAAGCAATTAAAATTGTTAAGAAGTTAAAAAAAGAAAATTGGGTCGCAATAACAAATAAGGAGGAAATTGTAAACAAAAACTTTGAAGAAATGTGAAATGGAAGAAAATGTAAAGATAATAGACCAAGAAATCATGATATAAAAATAAACCAAAAGCACGAAGATAGAGAACGTTAAAAACAGTAATAATTTAAAAAAATAGAAAAGTTTGAAGAAAGTGTCTGGAAAAACTACATCTATATAAAGGAAAGATAAGGGGCGAGGAGGACATTAAATAAAATTTATGGAGAGAATGGATGGAGAAGAATGGGTAAAGAAGGCAAATGAGAAGATATTTAAATCAAACCGCTAAATGCAATGTTGGGTCACTTTGAAGTTGATCGAGGCATTCAGAGATCAAGAGATCAAACAGCAGGCGAAAATTAAAACACGTGAAAAGACGTCTGAAGAAAGAAAGGTCAAGGAAAGGCTTGTATGTTTTTATATATTCAAATTTAAATATAAAACTACTCATAAAACGATAATTGGATTGAGTTGGTTGATTTGTCATGGCTTCGTTTGGGTAATTTGGATTCCTTCAGTTGGTTTAGTGTATTTTAGGCTTTTGTTGATACAGGTTGGTTTTGGTTCGTTTAAGTTTTGTTAGATTGGATTGGATGATTTATGTTAATATTAAACGCTTCTCATAACATCGAAATACGTTTTCATTTTTTTTTTCTAATAATAACAAAATTTTTCGTTTGTTTCAATAATTGATTTTTTATGTAGCACATCACATGAATAGTTTATTCGAAACTCAATGCACATAAAAAAAAATTAATTCGAGCACGTAATTGCATAATTATAGATTTAATCTTCGAATCGTGCACTAAACGTTAAATAACGACGTTATTTTTCATTCACACGACTTAAGCAAAGCAAAATGGTGGTGAAAATTGACACCTCACAAAGTACAAATTTAAAACTTTGTCTGTGCAAATCGATTGGACCCAGCATGTTTGTGTGTAGATTATTTGGCATATTTCCCGTAGTAACAACTCACGAAGATGGAAAATGCATCTTCATGACGTCCAATAAATGGCTTTTTCATTCGTTATTAATAACGTTGTTATCAATCGTGCGGATGTGTCTAACGACGAAAGCACTTGATCTCTTCAATTTAACGACAGGTCAGCCTTTACACGTCATCTTGAACGACATAAACGATATACTCTATTCATTCTATACTATCGTCTTGACCTCAGCTAATGTCTTGAGGTATCCGAAATTCATATCAACATTTAACAAAATGAACGTAGTTATGCAGGAGGGGATTTTATGCCAATCGGCTTTAAAGGTCGTCTACACGACCCAATACGCCATATTGATGGTGTTGGCCGTTGTCATATCGGTCCAATTTTGTGCGTTGTTCTATTTGCTATCTTCGTCGTCGTACCAAACGAACTTCGATTATAAAATTTACGTCAATCATATGATAGAAAACATCGGCTTTTGTCTGTACGTCATGTTTTTTGCAATATGCGCCGTATTGATGGGTATGTTGGCATGTTTTGAAAAATTGGGCATCAGCTGTTTGCATTTCGAACCAATCCATCCCAGCAGTACGATCGACGGTACCAACAATACAAACGCTTACATTGGGCTTATCACTTACGAATTGTGCAAAGAGACTCACGGTGGAAATTACAAACTATCCAAGCTTTCCAGTTGTGAAGTTATAGAATATTTGAGGATGTTGCACGAAGAGATAAGTGTGATCATGTACGAGGTCAATAAATGTTTTAATCCGCAATTTTTGTGTCACACCACTGTGGAATTGACTGTGCTTATAATCCGTTGGTACGCCGTCGTCATATACTTTGCTTATGATTTTCTGACTCCAGTAGCCAAAACGATCCATTTCATGAACGTCTTTTTTTTATTGGTGCACACCCTTGGGTTCTTTGTATTTTTGAAAAACGCCCAGCAATTACAAAACATGGTGAGTCCCAATTCCTTTCTAAATCTTTGCTCAAAATTAATAGAAAATTGTTTAAAAATGAATTTTGTCATTATCAGGTTCGAGCATTTGTCAGCATTCTTTTGGAGTATTCGACGAGGATTTATTCACCGGAAGAGCACCAACAAGTACGATTATTTATGGATAAGTTAAAACTTCACCGTCCTTTAATGGCCAATGGTGTTTTTACCGTCAACCTTGGCATAGCTGGACCCGTGAGTTACAGTTTAAAAATAATTTGAAATAATTAAAGATTTTTTTTAGGTTGCTGCAAACATCCTCACTTACGTGTTCGTGGCTCTTCAGTTCGACGTATCCAAGACATAAACTGAATACTCAAAATCACTCTAGTTATAAAATTGTGATATGTCATCTCTAAATTACCTTTAATGTCCACTTATTCATATATTAAGCGTGATCAATTTTTTTCTTCAGCGACAGTCCGTTTCCAACAAACTTCTTCAGCAATAAGGAATTCAAACCCAACCCAATACGTTTGATACGATTTTTCGAAAATTTAAAATGAAGATGGGACCGCCGTTCTTGCGGATTTGGGTTTGGATTGATGTCAGCTCTCACCTGTTAGAATACTGGGACATATTTCATTATGAGCCTGTATATTATTTATTAATAATTAAATATTATCACAATGATAAAAAAATTATTAATAGTCTTTTATTAATAAACTTAATCTTTTATTAACAAATAATAACTAAATTAAAGGTATTCCATAATATATTTAAAATTAAATTAAATTAAAAAATATGTACCTAATAGCAAATTTTCAAAACTTATTTTCTAACTCTTTTTTTATATTTATATTTACATGTTTGTATTATACAGGGTGAGTCATAACGTACGGAGGAGATTGAAAGGGTAGTAATATAAAGTCAAAATAAATATTTTTTCTTAGTAAACTTTTGACCAAAGATCAATAATAAAAAATGTTGCANGTTCAAAAGCCGTTCAAAGCTGTTCAAGAACTTTTCAAAGCTGATCAAAGCCGATCAAAAGCTGTTCAAAGCTGTTCTTCCGCGAGTATGACGTCAGAAAAGGGTGCGGGGCTTAATAGAGTAGTGGTGGCGTCATAGCCATCGCCATACCTGTTGCAATATGAAAGGCATGGACATACAAATTGTTTCTCATAAATTCGCGATGCCAAAAATTAATTTTAAAAAATTACCTGTGCCGCTTCAACTGTACTTAATTTGCTTATTGGATACCGATGCAAAAATGACATGATGTCTTCATTCTGAAATAAATTTCTATGTGTTATGGTGTTACGTCGACGATAACGAACCTACCACCGTACGGACGTATTCAAAAGCAACCAAAAACAAAATTATTCCCAGAGCTACCAAAGCTGTGTAGAACCAAACACATAAAATCTATGTTTTTGAATAACTTGCCCATGTACATCAAAATCAAAACAAATACCGTGTTGATAAACATCGCCAGACACAAATGGAACGACTGGGTAATAACTCCACCAAAAAAATTACCATTCAAACTGAAGCACTGATGGACCTTCAAATACAAGATGCCCAATTTTTGCAAAACCGCCAGTTTCGATTTTTCCTGACGCATTCTAACGAATACAACATTACTTTCCAAAGAACCCAACAAGTATTTAAGTTTGCGAAAGCACACCTCGAACAAATGATAATATAAAACGGCCATCGCTATCATGTGACCGAGTCCGATCAAATTTATAACGACGCAAAGAAGCAACACGAATAAGTAACCACTTTGAGAAAAATTTTCGCCCAACAAAATCAAAAACGCGAATTCGACGACGAAAATCAAACTCGTCGCGACGATCGTCGCCTTGTTGAAAATTCTCGTCGTTTTGGCGTTTAAAAAATTGTTGATTTCGTAGCGACCCCTGTCGTCGATCACCGCGATCAACGCGTTCAACTCGCCGACTTTGATGTTCGCGTTTAAACGTGCGAAAAACGTCAAGTTTATCATTTGAACGAGCGTGAGTATTTCATTTGTCGTTTTTATGATTCCATCGATTGGCGGGTTTGTCCACAAATTTTTGATTTTCGCGATCGCCAGCGTCGCACCTAAAAGCGTGATGAAGACGCTCCACAAGCCGAAAATTTTGGAATTTTTCACCGACGCCTTTCGGACTTTGTCCACGTGTGGGCAATGGAAATCCAAAGAAGTTATACCTAAACGCCCGATGTGTAAAATTGCCCGCAGGACGCATACAATGCAGTTGGTTGGTGGATTTTTCGACATTTTTAACGATATAAGTCGTTACTATAAAATTTATACTTTTATACCTTTTATGTGTGTCATTAGGTATGTTTACTTACACATTAGCTTACTTATGCTGGGTTCATTATGATTGCTATCGTTATTGATAATTTTCAATCACTCTAGTTATAAAATTGTGATATGTCATCTCTAAATTACCTTTAATGTCCACTTATTCATATATTAAGCGTGATCTATTTTTTTCTTCAGCGACAATCCGTTTTCAACAAACTTCTTCAGCAATAAGGAATTCAAATCCTACCCAATACGTTTGATACGAAATTTTTCGAAAATTTAAAATGAAGATAGGACCGCCGTTCTTGCGGATTTGGGTTTGGATTGATGTCAGCTCTCACCTGTTAGAATACTGGGACATATTTCATTATGAGCCTGTATATTATTTATTAATAATTAAATATTATCACAATGATAAAAAAATTATTAATAGTCTTTTATTAATAAACTTAATCTTTTATTAACAAATAATAACTAAATTAAAGGTATTCCATAATATATTTAAAATTAAATTAAATTAAAAAATATGTACCTAATAGCAAATTTTCAAAACTTATTTTCTAACTCTTTTTTTATATTTATATTTACATGTTTGTATTATACAGGGTGAGTCATAACGTACGGAGGAGATTGAAAGGGTAGTAATATAAAGTCAAAATAAATATTTTTTCTTAGTAAACTTTTGACCAAAGATCAATAATAAAAAATGTTGCATCAGTTTAAAATTTTTAAAAATTAACGCCCACTTTTTGAATATTAATTGATATTAATGAGGAATTTATAATTTAAGCATTTTAAAAACAATTAAATAGCTGCTACTTTTATGTTTTTAAATTTTTTTAATTTTTTTAATTTTACATTGATTAAATAACAATCAGGTACCTTTAATTTAAATTTAAAATGTCAGTTACTTGTTGTAACTTTCTGGTTACTGTGTTTTGGTCAAAAGTTTACTAAGAAAACATATTTATTTTGGTCTTACTTACTACTTACTACCCTTTTAGTCTCCTCCGTACGTTATGATTCACCCTGTATTATATTATAAATATAAATTTCTGGATAATCAAGAAAAATTCCAGTTTGGAAAAAACAAAGCTCACTCATTATTTCTAACATTCCAAGTGTCATGGAACTAACTGGTAAAATTCTCTTTTAAGATTAAAATCGGGAACACCTTGATGCTTGGAATAGTAATTTTGTGAGTTTAAAAAATTGACAGATTTTGAAACAAAACCCTTTAAACATTACCAACTTAAACAAAATATCTCGTATGTTGATAACACAAATAAATATAAAAACAGTTTATAACAACATCTGCAACAAATATTTACAACACATGCATACTGACTTTATGGAATATGTAAGCATCCGCTACTTTGGATGCTTATAAATTTTTAAAATTTTAAATGTGTTCTAATTTTTTTATCTTTTTTTAAATTTCACTAGTTTTTTTTATAAAAAAGAGTTTAATTAAAATTAATGATTTTGCTAAACAATTTTGACTTTTAGTTGTAAATATTTGTAAAGATTATTTTTTTTGCTATCATTAAATTTAGTATTAGAAATTTTAATGTTTCATTTCCTGAAAACCACCAGAGTTGAGTTCCGAATTTGATAAGTTGAAAGGGGTTGAGTTTTGGTCAGACGTATTGGCTTCTGAGTTAATGGTGGCAGCTTAATCTATAAATATATTAACTTGGAAATACTGATACGGACGGCCTTGGGGTAGTTTCGGAGAAAATCACAAGAACGGGGTGATGAGCACGATCATGGCTTTTGGCCCCTTCGAGTGGAGGTGCTGGATCACGAAAAGTGAACTTAAGTTGCGTCGTGCACGTCAAACGCTATTTTCAGGTAAAAAATCTAAGTGTAAAAGACACCACCACCTGTCCGTTTCTTACAAATACATATTTACGGCAGACTTATTTTTTAAGCTACAATTGATAACACTGTTGCAGTGCCGTTTTCTTTTTCGTTAATTCGTTGTTACCTTGACGGTGCCATTTTTCGTAGGACCGCCCGATAAAGGCGAGGACCGTTCGTCGCTTTTGTCTTCCGTAAAATGTAATTTCTTCGGACGAAATCGACTATTATATACGGTCGATCGGTTCTCACACTCTCCTAGAGTTAGGAACTTCTTCCAGCCGTTGTGCAATTACGTCGGGAGCGGTGGGAGATGCACAGGTAGGAGGATCCTTGGCCCTGACCTACCGGTACGTTTGACGAGCGTACCGAACGCGAAAGAGAGATTCCGCAAATCGGAAACGCACTTGATCTTCGACGGGAAGTGCGAGCTTCTTACGCTCACCCCCCCCCCCTTCTCCCCCCCGATCGTAAACATCTGCTATACGGTTCTCACGGTTCATGCAATATATTGTTTTGTGTATCCGCAAGATTTTTGAATGTGTTCCAACATTACCGAGGTATTTATTTGAAACGATTTCCAAAGTAACTAAAAAGGCTTATAAGATGATAAAAATTCCTCGAAATTTTAGACGCAAATCAGGTAATAATTTCAACAAACATCTAGAATTGGAAGACAATGGAGATTTTGTGTTGGGTTTATTTAAATCTCATGATAACTCATTGATTATTACAAAACCAATTAAACCCATTATAAATGCAATAAAACCCAAAACATAAACCCCCACACTCAATAAAACCAAATCTAAACAAACTCAATTATAACGAACTCAAATTCAATAAAACCCAAGTGAATCGTATATATGTACAAACATAGAAAGGTTGGGTTTCAACTAAAGAATTTATTTTAAAAAATATTTATTGGTTGTTTGTTTTTAAACCCTAAGTTTTCAAACTCGTATCATAAAAAAATAAACGAAACAAATGCAAAAAAAATAAGAACTTAATCAAACCCAACTTAGATGTACTTGCATTCAATAAAATCCTAGTAACTTAAACTCAATTAAACCCAAATGAACTTAAACTCAATCTAATCTAACCCAAACGATCTGAGCTTAATCAAACCTAACAGAAGTGAGCTTAAACGCAAAAAAAGTCTCTGGACGAAAGTATCGACGTTTGAACTCAATTATAACGAACTCAAATTCAATAAAACCCAACTGAATCCTATATATGTACAAACATAGAAAGGTTGGGTTTCAACTAAAGAATTTATTTTAAAAAATATTTATTAGTTGTTTGTCTTTAAACCCAAAGTTTTCAAACTCGTATCATAAAAAAATAAACGAAACAAATGCAAAAAAATAAGAACTTAATCAAACCCAACTTAGATGTACTTGCATTCAATAAAATCCTAGTAACTTAAACTCAATTAAACCCAAATGAACTTAAACTCAATCTAATCTAACCCAAACGATCTGAGCTTAATCAAATCTAACAGAAGTGAGCTTAAACGCAAAAAAAGTCTCTGGACGAAAGTATCGACGTTTGAACTAATTTTTTTATAATTTAAATGCTGTTTTCAATAGCGTGCAAATAAACAGTCGAACGCTATTTGTATAGAAAGTGGAAACGATAGGTAAAAATCACGCTATCCCCCGATGATCTATCAAAGAAAGTTTGCAAAGATGTCGTATGCATTCATAAGTGCACTTACGTAAGTTTAAGCTAATGTCTTGCAAGTGTGCTTTCTTTATGTGCTTTTCTCATTTCGATGTAAATCGATCGATTTGCTTAAAAGGTGAAATTGCAGCGATATTTATAAATGGGCTTTATTAGGAGATTAGAATTTAGAAATTGAATACGTGCATAATTTACACAAACGGTTTACATGATATAATTTCATTATTTTTAAATATTTTTTATTCCTTATTAAAGTCCACGTTGATTTTATAAAGGTTTGTGCCTCTAGTGTGTTTACAAGTTATTTAAATGCAAGTTAAACTGGAGTGGCTTGTCTTGTTGTAACGTATTCTGTTGTGTAACCCGGGACTCGGTTCGATTCTTTATAGTCTCTCGTTCGGTTCAATTGCGAGTCAAGAAGTGCCGGTAGCATTCACCGTCGGCATATAATTACCGGTGCCCTAGAGGCGGACTTCTAGAAGAACAAGTTCTCACTCTTTCACAAAAATAACGTTCAAGCAAATGCAACTTGCTACATTATTTTAAGTGAAACACCCTGTATATTTTCGCCATGTTGATTTTGTATAACAAAGTCGAAAGTACATCATTTTCGTTTGAGTTTTCTCTGTGGACATTATCAGGTAGTTAATGTTTTCGTCAGTTTTCAACAGGTAGAAATTAAGATTGAATTTGATTTGGTTGGGTTTCGATGCAAACTTTAATCGAACGCAACCCATTTGAACATAAAACAAAAAAGTAAAAAAAAATTGTAAATGGAAGAAAAATATCGTAGTTAGTTTTAGTTGCTTCGGAGGTTTATTATTGTTTTTTTTTTATTGGGTTTATTTATGAACAAATCTAAAATTAATAAAAATCTATCAAGAACTCGATAAAAATAATAATAAGATTTGTAGTATTTATAATGTTTAACGACTGGGTTTATTGTGTATGATGACAATTTTTTTCCCGAAACAAACCCAATCCAACCCAATTATAATCAAACATTTAGACTGTGTTTACGTTGGGTTTATTTTAATACGATTGAATATGTTGAAAAAAGCCTGAACACACGTTGATTGATATTACGTTGGGTTCGGTTAGGTTTATTTTCTTATAAATTGAAAATCAGGCCATGACAATTGGCGATATTCTTTCGAAAACATTTAAAAAGAAATATGAGAGACAAAAAAATCGTAATCAGGAAATTGCAAAATTTTCATAGCTTACGTATAAGCCAAGAAGCCTTAAAATTTAAAATTTGTTTGACAGGAAATCAGATAAATGCTAACATTACAATAATAAATAAAAATAAATAAAAACAAATAAACAAATAAAAATAAATAACAACAAATAAAATTAAATAAAATCGAATAAAAATAAAATAAAAGCGATAAAACTTTAAAATAAAATCAAAATAACAGATTTTTGCTGCTTTGGGGCACTCTAAGCTAGTAGGGCCTTAGCCATTGGACTTTTGCCAAAATCCGGGACTGAAAATTACGGATTTTAGGTTGAATTTTTTAGATTTCTTGCATTTTATATCCACAATTTTCCTATCCCTGTTAATGATTAATTAAAGATGAAAAATTAATTCGCATGTTTCAAATGAATGATGAATTATCAACATTTTTTTTTATTTTATAAATTATTGCATCATTTGTTTAAATTTTAAAAGTAAAAGAAAAATTACGTTTTTATATAAAATCCGTTCTTGATAAAAAAAATGTTAAATATTAGCAGAATTTTATAGAATTCGCTGAATTAAAAAAAAAATTACATTCAGTATATTATTTTTCTAGAAAATTCCGTTCCTAAATTAGACCGTTGATTGATTAGACATTCACCAATTTAGAATCGAACCCAAGTTTATGCAGTTTTCTATTACAAACTATAGGTAATAATTCTTCAAGTAATTTCTCGTGCATATTTGACTGCATAGCCATCTGTAGACATAATACTTTCAACACTGTTCTATGATAGATATCCTAGTCGTTGTAGTCGAGTACTTTTACCCACAGGTGGCTCACTATTCATAAAACAATCACAACACGTACGATTTATAAATTTAAATGGATTAGATTTCTGTATTTGAAGCATTCTTGCATAAAAAAATTAAATTAAAATAATTTAAAAAATTTAATAATTTAAAATTTGTTTAAACATCAACACAAAAAATGTTGGGATTTTAAATTTAAATGATAAAATTAGAATTTGGTTGCTGAATCAAATGAGTTGAGTTGGATTGACTTAATTAATTTAAATGATAGAATTGGAGTTGGCTTTGGATTTGTTATAAACATACTTGTAGATTGCCAATTCATCTTGGCTGTTTTCGAGTTAGAAATTGTAATATTAAATAAGTTCTCGTTTCAGGAAGATTCAATCGAGTGACATAGAATTGGGTTTAATTGTCTAAAGTGGCTCGTGTGGGGTTGATTTCCAACAAATGGTTGTGTAATGTGTTGACATTTTTACTATTTTTGTTTCGCTGTGGCATTTTACATCACATCGACTTAGTTGAAATTGGGTTTGCGTTTTGGGTTTACTGCAAGAACATTTCATGGATTTCTATTCTTTAAACTTAAATCGGGTTTAAGTGTAATTTTATAAAAATTCAAATTTTTAAAATATGTAACTAATTTTGACTTGTAATGTTGCCCAAACCCATACCCACTTCTTTACAAAGTCTAATTGACACCACATGCACCTATTTCTCTAAATCCATAATGCCTACTTAAGTTAACTTAGTGATTTCGATTTAATTTTTGGGTTTAAGCGTAATACGATGTGTTAGATTTGTCAGGTTTAAGTCACCGTATGCAATTTTTCATTTTCAATTTAACCTGAAATTGTTTCCCAATCATATACACAAATATTTTTATTTAGTTTAGAATGGGGCGCCATCATGTTATCAAACATTTCGGATTTATTTATATCTATGGATTAAGTGAGCAAACTGGGTTTGGGTTTTTGGGTTTAATTTGTATTTTATTGGGTTGGATTGACATCTATGCAATAAAATCGAAGTTTAAGTATATTTTATTAATATGTATTGTGTTTATTCAATTATATTTCAATTTACAATTTTAAGTTATAAATAATGAAAAGCTCGAAGTTATACCCAATAATTGAGGGTCATAGGCGCATCTAACATTGTATCCAAAATTACAAATTGATTGAATTCGGTATTCAGTAGAGCAATTTTTTTTTTGGGTTTGGGTTGATCAAATTCATTAAAACCCATATACCCAAAAAACTGACTTCTATAATATGTCAATTGTTTACTAAACTGTTCGGTTTGATTTTCGGCACGAAACGAAACCAATTTGGTATTTTTCCACGGCAAGTGCAAAAAAATTACCATTCAAGGTAACTTTCATCTGACCTAGAACTCGGCAACTTGTCCAGTGAAAGTAATGCAGTGAAATGTCTATAATTTGTCTTGAAGAAGTGGGCTGTTGACCTTAGAGGAATTTACGTAACGGTTGTTGTTATCGGACTACCAGACGACGCATCACCACATCAAAAATTTATTTTTTTCGAATAGAACAAAGAAATAAAATTCGAAAAAAAATATAATTAAATAAATTGGGTTGGGACGCAGGAATATTTTGGACAAGATATATCCGCATCCAATTCATATTTTCAATTGAAATAATTTTGACATAAAAAAATTAATAATAATAACAATAATATTAAATCAACATACCAGGTGTTAACATTTTTTGGACAACATTTTTTTAATAAATTTAAATACTTTTATAAACATTTATTTTAATTTTAAAAACATAAAATTTTTATTTGTCTCTTATATTTCTATGTTAATTTTAATCGAACGAATGCAATCCTGTCCTAAAGTCGTACTTCAAGTCGCCTTCGATGTGTTCGACGACCGGTTTGACGTCATCGTTGTGGTGCACGGAAATTTGGTCGCCGGAATAGGATCCAAGGACGTTCGCTTCTAAGTTGTACGGCGTCTGCCATTCGTCTCCACAACATAATTTGATATAGCCCGACTTGAAAGTTTTCAGTTTTGATGACTTTTGTCTGTCGTGGATGATTGTTCGGGCGTCCAATTTGATGATTGGTTGGATTGTGGCGAGTTTTGGCGAGAAAATATTTTCAATTCCGATTATTTGGGTGTTTTCTGGTATCAAGATTGTTCTGAAAATTTGGAAAATCTATTAAATATAACTTGGATTTAAATAAAGGGTCTTTGCCCTTTTTAAAAAAAAAATGTGTTTTCTACGAAAATAAAAATGATAAATATTATTATTATTTTTTGATTTGTGATTGCTTCAGTATTTTAACAAAATTTTCATGGGGTGCTATTTTTTTCATTTTATCGATTTAGTTGTATACAAATTTTCCAACCAAGGGTATCCATGTAAATTGAAAAAAAAAAGATATTGACTTCAAACGTTTTTTGTTTGGATTTGTGACAAGAAATTGGGGAAGGTTGAATTGGGTGAAGTTAAAAAAGACCACTAAACCCAATCTTCAACTACCCAATTTATTTGAATTGGGTATTTGTTGTTGTACGAGAAATGTTAAGAAGTTTTAATGAAAGGTTGGGTATGTTTCATTAATAAGTTGGATTAAGTCTAGGTCGATTCGCTCAACTTAATCTTAATTTGGTTAAACTGGGTTTGTTATAGGCTTCTCCTCGTTTTATTTTTTTTTTCAATTTATCTGTTTATGTCTTTCAATCTTCCAGTCTGCCACTGTACAATGATCTTCAACGAACATTTAGGACTCCTCTTAGGCAACCTCAATCCCTAAATTGACCCTGCCTTTAGCTGTCTCTCTAAGTGTCCCTTGGCTTTTCTATTAAAAATTCATTGCCATACATTGCCATACATTCTTTCCAATAATAGTCTTCTACCCACGTATCTGGAAAATCTGGGCAAAACGACCGGTAATCATTTTGCTCAGATTTTCCAGAATATAATTTTCCTCCCATTATCTTCTGTCCATTGTCTGCTCCGTTTTTACTACTTATTTCTTTCGTCCCATTCCTTTTTTTCTGACCATTTTCTGACATCTTTCTTCTTCTACAATTTACCTTTTTCTTCTCCAGCCTTTCTCTTTATTATTCCATCTGTGCCATATTTTTATTTTCCTATATCCTACTTTCATTTCTACTGTTCTTCTCTTTTCTGTACCTCCCTTTCCAGTGTTAGGTCATTTTTACGTGTGCCCTTTTCCCTTTCTTCCCAGCCCGAATTCTATCCCTATATTCATCAAGACTTTTCTGTACAACTTCTTTTCAAATAGCTTTTTGTTGCGCTTTGGCGTCTCCAGTTCTTCCACTTTTGATACCATCACTTTTCTTCCTTCTCTTTACCCTTTACAGTTTCACACTTTGTTCAAATTTTTGAATCTATGTTCTTTCCTAGTCCGTACCCCTTCATCTGCACCAGCTTTTTATCGTATTAAATTTACACATATTTGAAATGTTTTAATCCAAACATGTTCAAACTTGTTCGAAACTAGTTATTCGCAAAATCAATTTATGGGAGGAGAATTTTTGATAAAAAGGGAGTATTTCCCATTGAAAGATTTTACTTTTTTAGGAAAATTGGAAAAGTTTACAAAATTTAAAAAATTTGGAGTAAATTTTATTTTCAAAATTCTAGTGGTCCCTTTATGTTT
>JAFFZR010006676.1:0-12022 GCA_018397195.1 Lethrus apterus | reverse complement strand
TTCTTCATAGAATTTTTGTGTAGCCATTGCAGGTACATTTTATTGCGGTCGCGACACGCTCACTCTTTTAAAGAAGATGTACTCAAGCCTCCATATTATTTGGCCTATGACATTATTTTTGATTTAGGCTGTACATATTAGGGCTGGGATCCGGATCCGGATATTTCGGATCCGGATACCTCATATTTTCAATATCCGGATCCGGATCCGGATACGCTATCCGGTTCCAGATCCGCTATCCGGTTCCAGATCCGGATCCGGATCCAGATCCGGATCCACTATACGGTTCCAGATCCGGATCCGGATCCACTATCCGGTTCCAGATCCGAATCCGGATCTGGAATTAATGTTTATTTTATATTTTTAATCGTGAGCAAGCAACCAGTAAAAACGTGATATTTTATATGTAATATTTATAGTTATTAGTATATAAATATAGTAGAGTAGAGAGTGTAAGAGTGTAAGTTCCGGATCCGGTTCCGATATCGGATCCGGATCCAATATCCAGATATCCGGATCCGGATCTGGATCCGGTTCTAGGATTCGGATCCAGATCCGGATAGTACATCGAACCCAGATATCCGGATCTTCGGGTATCCAGATAGTTTTGGATCAGGATATCCGGATCCTAATATCAACGGATTTTGCCAGCACTTCAAACACTGTCTATATTACAAACGTTCAGTTTTACGCGAATCCTGGTCTTTCCAAGTAGATATTTTAAAGTTTGAACAAGGAAATAAACACATAGAATTCAAATAAAACAATAACATTCAAGAAATATAAGACAATAATATACAATAATTCATTTTTTTATGAACGCTCGCTCTTGATTTGTAAATAGGTCGTAGTAATTTATCTGTATTGCGTTAAATCTTGTATTCAAATTGAACTAACATGATTCAGATCGCTGAAGCGTTAACTGCATTAAATGGAAACGCACTCTCACAGTGAATACGTCATTGTATTTCGAAATCCTCTCGACAGTTACAGAGCGCGTAGCTTTCTCAGTTCTCAGGAACGAGAAGTTGTGTGTCCACGGCAAATAAAATCCTTCAACTCGAATTATTTATTTCAAGCCTACACAACAATAATTATCCGAATGAACCTAAATTTTGATATGATAATAGTATGTCAAGAAAAAATATATTTGCAAATTTCCGGACGAAAAAAATAATATAAAATAATAATAATACAAAAAATATCACAAAATGCGAAATAACAAAAATCACAATTCTGCACAAAATACGCAAAAAAAAATTTCTTATATCATTATATGAAAGAAATGTCGTGCAGGAACATTTTTCTCCCGAGTAAAAATCCGAAAATAATATATTGTTGCGTAAGAATATCGACAAATAAATTTACAATAGACTTTGTTTACTGAATTATTCCTCCAGGGAAAACATGAAATCAAGCTATCTGGGTGATAAAATCTAAATCGGCTAAGCCTCCAGCTAGTAAAAGAAAATTCGTTCATAAGTAAAGAAAATCACGAAAATTGTGTTCATCGTTTGTCAGTCGAAACCAATGAACGTTTAAATCGTAAATGTGTCAATGTGGTTTTCCGTTTAACACTTTACAATAAATGGTTTGAAAATTAAGCTTTAAATAAAATATGGCATTAGGGCAATCGATTGCGCAGCAGCAGAAAATCATAAACAAGAAATGTAATGAATGTAGATGTAACGAATCAATAGAAAACAGAAAAAGTGTGAATCAAGAGAAAGATGGATGATATATGGTTAGAATGCATTGAAAAATTGGGAAAAATTAGAGAGGCAACTAGGTGTTCGAGTGTTCGAGTATATAGTGATAAAAATGCAGAGAGGTCTCCATAATGCGAAGACATAAAAAAATAATGTGCTCTTTTAAAATTCTGTATATAAGTTTTGATATATAAATAAGAAGAAACTAAATAGAAAATCAAGCATATGTCATAGCCAATAAATATATCATAGTTACATTTCGGATTTAGACGATAAAATTGACTAGAAATCATGAAATATCATAGCAATGTATGAAATGGTGGGAATGTCATTAAAAGATGTCTGAAGGAAGGTAATCGCAGATAGAAACGTCGAAATGCAAGTAATGAACAATTTAAGAGATCTGTGGGCGGTTCACTAATTATTGGCCTTAACATAGTTGGCATTGACTGACAAATGAAAAATGTGGGTTTTTAATTTTATTTTTTTTCAGTCTAATTTATATTTAACGCTAGTTTCAAACTTTTCAGCAACTACTGTTGTTTTCTTCAGTTACATATTTGTTATGAATAATTGGGAGTTTCAACTCCTCCACGTCATCCAACTGTGCGCCTAGGAATTCTTTATAAGCCGACGGCGACGCGACGGACCTAGGAAAACCGCATGTCACGTTTTATTTTGTCAACGAGGTTTTTCAATAAAGAATAAATCCCACCATGTGGGGATATTAACGCAGTACAGCACCTAATTATTCAGTAAAAAATTAACTGAAGAATGAGTCTATAATTGCGGAAACGTTTAGAACTAAAAATAAAAATGAATTATGCTGACGAACAAATGGATTTAATTGAAAATTAATTTAAATCACAACGGAAAAAAAACAAAATTAATAACTTTATGAGAATGAAGAAAAATGGAACAAATGCTACTTAAATAAGTGAAGAAAAATGTAATTATTCAAACGAATTGATGAAGAAAACGTGGGTGAGCCATTAGAATTGGGAATATTGATAGTTATGCCATTGTTTAATATGTACATATAACATTCGTCTTTTGTAGTATTTTCGTATCTGGGTTGGAACCGCGTCAATTTGACGTTAGTTGCCGACGTTTCGTTCACTGTTGCAAGTGGCATTATCAGATCCCAGTCGGTTTCACCTCAGATGCAAGGAAATTCGTGTTTTGTTTGTTTATAACATGTTTGTTATATTTCGTATTTTTAGAAATTGCTATTCTGCTATGTTGATATAGTACGGAACAACAAAAATGTTCAAATGACAACGGCAGATACTTTTTTCTAACGGATAGAAAGACGTTTTATCAATTTAAAACTGATGCATATAAATAAAAAGTAAAACGTAAATGTAACTAGCTGTAGATTTAGCGGTACAAAGATGTGTCGAGCGAAGCACTGAAATTCTACCGCTTTTGTTATCAAATACCTTGAGAGGAAAAGTCTATAACATTTACATTTCAAATGTGGAAATGTAGGGAATACAAATTTGAGGTCCCGCTTTTATTGATGGTACTTGTTGAAGTGGAAATATTTTCACAGACAATAAATATACTTCTACTTTATAATGAACCTTCAGACAAATTCGTGTATTATTGAAAATATATGGATCATGAGTCGCGGATGAATAATTAAATACAAAACGAAAAATAAATTAATAGTTTTAAATCTTCTAAAACGATCAAGCGAGCAATTATACTAATGAGCGAAAGTGAATTTTTTTTCATACGAGTGTAACTTGCATAAAAGCAAACTCTTATTTTAAAAATCAAATATGTTTCAATTTTGGAAATTATATAAAACTTTCCTTTTCGAATTCAGAATACTTCACAAAATTAACTTCTCTTACTACGTTCATAACTTTGATTTATTTATTTAATTTATTTTATTGCAGGAGAATTTGTCGCTAGTGATACCTTGGATTATTGGTTTTATTACCTTCATGGCGTTAGAAGCAGTAGCGATGGTGTATTCTAACGTTTTAAGGGACCATGTGAACAAAGTAAGTACATTTATGTATATTGTATTATGTTTCTAATTGTATTGTTTTAGCAATTTGACGCATTGTGTAAAACAGAAGTGGCATTTTTCATAGCAAGAACGGCACTGAATGTAAGTACTTATGCATTCTTTTAAATTTTACAGTTTCTTCAAAAATAAAATTTTAATTTAAACATATTATTAAAATAAACATGCCTATTATTAGTATTATTATTATTTATGAGAATCTCAATCTTATAAACGCACAAAGTCCAAAGTGCGACAAAGTAGCGCAACAAACTTCATCTAATCTATGACATTTTTCTACATAAATTATAATAAATATATTATTACATATTTTCATGTTTTTTACACGTCATTATTTTTGTTAGAACAATTTTATAATTAACTTACTAACATTGTTCATTTCTGTATTAACGTTTTTAATATTTTTACTGCCCACAAATCGTAATAAAAAATATGACTTTTTAATACCACACAAAACATACAGTGCGAGTGTAAAGTAAGGAATAAAATTCGTGAAATTTTTATCCCTACTTGTTGACAATTTTCCTAGGACAGGTCAATTTTTATTTTTAAATCCCCATCTTTTGGCATAAATTATACCTATCTATCACAAACAGTGGCGGCGTAACGGGGGCAACTCAAAAATTTAAATGGCAACGGGGGTCAGATGTTACATTTTCGGGAAGATCGTTTCATCCTCTATCTAGCAGTGAAAGAATTTTTTAAATCGGTCGATTAAAACAAAATAGATTTCGTTATTCCATGACTAATAATATCTGTTTGACTTTTTTCGGTGGGACGTTTATATCGTCTGTCAGTTAGTTGTATTATGGTTTATCAGTTTGGTGGTCAAATTTTGAACGAACTGCCTTACTGCGTTTGATTTATTAAGTTCTAAGTTGGGTTAAAAAGAAAATGGAATGTTTAACTGAAAAAGAAAGGATTGAAATCGTAATTATGCTCGGTTGTGGTGATAAACGCTGTTCCTGATAAAAATATCACCAAATCAGCAGTTAGCAAAATAGAAACCAAGTTCTGGGAAGAAGGGAATATTAGGGATCGGACCAGGACTGGACGACCGAAGATCTCCCTTGACACTAGGCTTGATACGCTACTCGCCCTACAACAAAATCCACATCGAACATCTCGAGAATTAGCTCTGGAGAACGGAATAAGTCAAAGATCAGTGATAAAATATTTAAAAATTGAAAAATGACATCCTATTTTTTTCTTGTTTTAATCGACCGATTTAAAAAATTGTTTAACTGCTAAATAGAGGTCGAAACGATCTTTCCAAAAATATAACATTTGACCCCCCATTGTCGTTAAAATTTTTCGAGATGCCCCCCCGTTAGACCGCCACTGGTTGGGATAGAAAGGTATAATTTATGACAAAAGATGGGGATTCAAAAATAATAATAATTGAATAAAAATTTAACGAATTTTATTCCTTACTTTACACTCTCACTGTATGACGTGCGGTAGTTTATAAATTCGTTTCTTTTATATTAACATTATTATTATATTAACACAGTTTGACATAAATACGTAACATAAATACGTTTGTTCCAAGTAATAATAATAATAATAATATTGCGTTTGCAATTCTGAAACTTTAAAATTATCTGGATACATAATCATTACAAGTTCTGTATTACTTGTTGATGTATTATCGTTTACAATTCAATATAATTGTGTGTGGCGTATCTCATAAACTTCAAAGGTTCTTCGCAGAAGAAAATCATAAAATCAATATTTATATAGATTCAGTAATCACATACTTAAGTGGAATATTTCCACTTTTACGACATAAGGCAGGAATTACATCTGCAACCACTTTAAACCTAGCACTTCTAAATTTAAGAAGCGATCTAACTATATGAATGGCAGTTTAACTCCTAGACAGTATTAAAATCAGCTGCAATGCCAATTCATTCAAAAAGCAAGTAAATTTGTGTAAGAACTATTTAAATTAAATTGTAATATTGTTCTTTGCTGTCTAATTTTATTTTATATCCTATAAACTGGTAACAATAATCAATAAACATTATTATTATTATTATAGCATATTAAACATGTATGTACATTTATGCTCCTATTAAGCTAAGCGTCATTTATTATTTTAGGTAATAGCCATCGGGGGTGTGATGAGATACTGTAATCTCTTGCGAGCGGGTATCTCAGGGAAAGGTCCTGAAGTCATCGAGCTATGATCAAGAAATATATCCGACCATTCTCTTTTGTTTAGAGTGCCATCTTCGTCTACGGATTTGAGCAGTGACACTTCGGAATTCGTCTGACATATCCAGTATTCCAAAGGATTAAGGGATTTACGGATCGTTGTTCGTAAATTCCATTTATCGGAATGTGTTATTTTACAAAAATTTTAAAAATCAAAACAAAATGATACAGTTAACATGTTTACGTTTGATAACATTCAACAGATTGTTGAAGCTGTGATATACAATATAGAAAGTATGTTAAGTCTCACATAAATATTACATTTTGTACAAGAAAATTAAATACGTACATAAACTAATTTACCGTGTACTTCGGTAAAATTTAACTTTCAGACTGAAACAAATTTATGCTCTTCGAAACAGTAGCCAACTGTACATACAACATTACTTAGCAGTTGTATCTAGGGCAAGGCAAACGATACGCCTTTTTGAGGAGAAAGGGCACAAAACAAGCTATTACTACATGTTTCTGTTACTAATTATAGATCGCTAATAAAGGTTTGTAATTTTTTTTATTTTGCCTCACACGTCGTATCACCTAGTTCCAACACTTGCGAGTGATGCGAAGATGATAAATAACAGTATAGTTTAAGTGAATATTTTTTATGCGCTCGATCCTGAAACTCACTACGTACGTAAATAATCGTTGCTTTCAAAATATGTAAATATCTGAAACATTTCATGTTTGAATAGATTTTGCGTATTTAAGTAAAAATTAAAAAAAAAAAAAACGAAGAGTAGTACAAATGTATTTCTAGGATTACAAAAAGTGACTTGCAGTATCACTAAATGAAAAGTCACAGGTATCCACACGTTTTTAAATGAGAAGACCAATCTCTACGGCTGTTCCAGAAAGAACATGTACCTACCCCTCTGAAGTATAATGGAAAGTCCTGTCCCAGTAAACGCACAAGTTTAGTTATTTTTACGTTGTAACGTTGAAATAAACTTGTACGTTCAGAATTTAATGACAGATTAATATTCAACTTTTCTTAAACGTAATTTAATTCCTAAATATTAACTATACTATGTAATTAATACGTTATATAAACCAATATGACTGACATTTAATAATACATTTTATCAACGTATGTAAGTGTGTTTATTGGGTATATTTAGTTCATGGAAAGTTAAATTATTTTCATGATATATTGTGCCAAATGAACGTATGTACACACCTCTATGTATACATTTTTGTATATAACAATTTTAAAATAAATCATTTTAAAAACATCAGATTCATAAGGTTAACATTTGTATTTTGTTGCATATTTAGATCGAGACAATATATTTAATTTACTATAATTTTACGCATGTTACGCAGTTGTGATACTTAAAATTATTATAGGACATTATTCGAGTTCTAAGCTTTAGTTCTTAGCAGTGCCAGGAATGACAAAAGAAATTCAAGTATTTGCTTTCCAAACCAATTGAACTAGAATCTAGACACATATACAAAAATTAAAATGACAAAAAAACAGGCCGTAGTAATTATTGATTTGACCTTAAAAATTCATAACGATTACTAACAACGCAATTTTCAGATCATTCAAAACAAAAGTGTCAATAATAAAAAAACGACCCACAAAAAATTAACTCTTTGTAATTATTGCAACAATGCAAATAAAGATTACAAATATAGAAAGAAATTTTCTATTTGAAAATGCCACAATTACAAATAAATGAAATAGACGAGTTAGAAATAATGCTGTAAAACACCAATTATATTTTTGCTTGATTTTAGGTAAGTCTGTGATGTATACATAAGATATCGTTAAATGACAATGTCTCATAAATGAACTATAATTATACAGCTTAAAATTAGAAATTATGATTTTAATTTTCAAATTTCAAAAAGGAAAAATATGTGAATTAATGATTTTTTTATTTATTTAAATCAAAAAAAAGAGAGCTCTACAAAATATATAAAAATTTATCACGGTAATTTTCATTTATTTTAATGAACTTAGTTCATTTATGATACCTTTTTACCTATAAGAAAATTATATAAATGTATTTAAATCGTGTGAAATTAAAACAAAATGGACAAATATTAAGCAGACGCACATTTATGTAAATGTTACGTGAATAAATGATGTTATACATTTTTCTTTTAATTTTTATGTTACCTAATTTTTTATCAATATCATTAAAAAAATATATTCAATGGTAATTTGCCTACAGATTAATTTTCGAACTAGGCATATCCGAAAATAAACTTGCGAAACTTTAAGCGCAGGTTGAATCATTTTAAATGCAAAAAAATCTATAAACTAGTTCTTTAATCGTTCCTGGTTGGTGTCTTTAACATGAGATTCAAAAAAATAAATAAAATGATAACATCTTCGCACTACTAGTTGAACCCCAACTTCAAATTGAAACCGTTATAATGCTACATTCCACATTGAATATATTCAATATTTCTGTATCCATTTGTGTACGAAAAACAACTTTTTTGTAAATTTAAACGATTTGTGCATCTAAAAATTGTAAAATCGCCATTTTAACACTGTTCACATCTAAGATTACGATTTGACTTGCGTATCAAACTCGAAAAAACCGTGTGAATATCAAAATCAATGTTAAATTACGTTTCGAAGGCCGATGTCACGTAGACGATGTTTATCCCCGGGGAGAAGAATGTTTGATGGGGCACGTTTCAAATTTCGTACATTTCCCTACATAGGTACATACATAAGTAACGAATTCTAATACACCAATTGATAATTTCTTTTGCATGTGACATGAATTTATGCATATCTCCAATTTAAAACCGAATTAATTCAGAGAGTTCACTTCTGTTGAGCTGCTAAAACGCCAAAAAGGAAACATGTAATTTAATTAAAAAAAATTGACAAAATTGTGGTTTCTATTTTTTTTTTAAATATGTTTACAAAAATTTGCACCCTCAGAATTGAATTCTAAGCAACTTTTTCAATTGGCATTCTGGGATATCATGTCATCTAACCTCACTTTTTGCAGATTAGTAGCATATTTTTTAATAATTCTTGGTTGATAGAATACTTATCTGTTTTTTTTCTTTCTTGAGCGTGCAACCAAATTAAAACTCAAGTAGTGCAATAAAATATATTTATTACGACACACAATATTAAGAAATATAAATATATTTATTACCCGACGAAGATCACGAAATACATTTTTATATTTCTTAATATTGTGTGTCGTAATAAATATATTTTATTGCACTACTTGAGTTTTAATTTGGTTGCACGCTCAAGAAAGAAAAAAAAACATATTTTTTAAATTACCCGCCATACCAGTGATTACGTGACATGTGACAAAAGTAAGTTTTGGGTTCGTTGACATGCTGAACCTATCCCCCAAAACGAATTTTACCTTATTTTAATAATAACAAAATTCCCCATATGTTGCAACATTTGTGCCGGCCACTGTATAAGGATCTTTCAAAAAAGAGGGAACACTCAATAACTTTATTATTTTGAGTTTTACAAAAAAACGATGAAATAGTTTTTTGTTTAAGAACATATGCGCTGTTTGGCGGCACCTTTAATTGGTGTTTCCCATTTCCGGTCAAACACAACTTTGGTTTCTTAAATAAATTTTTCCGTACGTACCAAACTGTATGGGTGTTTTATAAGAAAATTCGGAGTGTTCAAAACAGCTACATTGTTAAAAAAAGCTTAGTTAAAAAATAGCTGTCTTGAACACATCGAAATATGTTTTGAGATTTACAGCAAAATTTTCTTATAAAACACCCATACAATTTGGTATGTACGGAAAGTAAAAAATGTAACGGATCAAAAAATGTCAAAAAATATACAGAGTGTCATTTAAAAAACCAAATATTCTAAAATAAGTACAGATATTTTAACTGGTGATTGCTGACAATAGCCCAACCCCAAATATGCAAAAATGACGGTCCTATGTTGCAAGGTGTGCTAGAAAAAAATATTGTAAGTTTTGAGTAAAATATGACAATAACGCCGAATTATCATCAATAAACATTTCATGTTATTCCCGCCAAAGGAAGTTGATTTTCAACGCAACACATATTGAAATGGACACAGGACCGTACTTAGAACCGAATGTCCACATAAAAAATGAAATTTTTTGAAAATTTAAAATGAAAGGCAGTCCCATACTGCCGTTTTTGCGGATTTGGGTTTGGGTTAAGGTCAGCTATCACCTGTTAAAATATCTGTACTTATTTCAGAATCACTCTGTATATATGATACAATTTTAAGAGCAAGTATACAGAATAATTTCTCTGCTTCTGGGGTAAGCATACGATATGAATAAACAAAACTTTGCTTGTTGCACACGAATAAATGCAAAAATTACGTACTAAAATCTATCGCTGCGGTATAAATTTGTATGAAATTTATTTAATGATCGAATTAATTAGAATTAACTATTTTTCAATAAAAAACGGAAACTCTTTATTAAAGCACTGTGAATGTACGATAAATAATTTCTAATCACTTAGCCAACTATTAACATTTCCCAACTAAGTTATCCTGAAAATAATTCAGAAAAGATTTACGCTCGCTTTAGCGTTGAAAAGTTCTATGAAGTTATATTCTCTCCATGATCATATTTTATTCATGAAAAAATGATTTTATAGTACAGTACGATAAATCATTATTATTAATATTTATTTAAAAATAATGATAAATGGTTCAAATTAAAAAACTAATTTTTTAAGTATTAATACTAAGCTAAAAAATGTGCTGCAAATTTTATTTTAGTGACAAAAACATCGACAATACATTATGTAAAGTTTTTTTCATAAAAAAGTGTCCTGACATTAAAACAAATTCAAAAATGAAAACAATATTTTAAACAATAGAATACAAAACATTTGATTGCTGGAATAAAACATTAAACAGGACTAATTTATTTAATAAAGGCTAAATCAACAAATGCATTTTTATACATTTATTATACATTTCGTGCCCTAGAGTGAATTATTGTTACCTTCTCTTATTATATTATATATTATTGCTAAAATATGTAAATAATTTCCGGCGACGCAACCTTTTGTATTCTTGCCCAGTTTTACGCAGTGTCCTGTTACCCGTCTCATGACTTGGTACTCGACGTGGCAGAGAACGCCTTCTTTAGATGAAGTTTCTTCGCTATACAAACTCTGAATGTTATTAGCTTGGATACTCGGATTTTCATCATCGATTATTATTTCTCTCGGATAGACGAATATCATTGTAAAATACAATAAACTTAATACCGAGCACAACGACACCATCGGACAAAGTAAACATCTTTATGTGAATCGTAAATATACAGGTTATGTCACGACGAGTTTTCGTTAGAAGAATATAGAAAACTAATAAGAGTTAAGTTTTGAAAATTTGCAAATATTAGTTTCGCGATACGCTCTTTCGATTTAAAATAGTTTCGAATTTTTTCTTCTTCCGGTTATACCGTAAACGGATATCAACTTCTTTATTTTAAATGGAACACCCGATTTTTTATGATTGATTCGTATTCCCGAGGCAATTTTAAGGTGAGTTTAATAAACTAATAAACTTCCCCTCTAAAATTAGCCCTTCACGAAATATTTTAATTTTTGGAAAAAAATTGACAGCTGCAGGCTATTACTCGTAACAACATTCCCAAAAAATGAATGTATGCACAAATTTAAAATTTTAGTTAATTATTTTGGAAAGTATACTGCATCAAATGCGGTATTATAAAGTTCACGAAATAATACAGGATGTTCAGAAAACAATGTCAAACTTTTCATCCAAAAAATATCAATATCTTGTTATTGTTAAATAGCAACCTATATTTTTTTCAGTTTCATTACATTGCTCGCTCGAAATTAGGGGCGGTATGTATGTACTTCCCTATAACTAAACGTCTTAGTTTCAGAGTTATTTTGGAAAATGTATTAATTACCTTAAAATTTTATTTTGCATAATAGAGTAGGCTATGGAAATTGATGTAAATAAATAAAACAAAATGTAAATAGTGAGCGTTTTATTTACATTTTAAGAAACGTCATAAATTTAAATTTAAATACTCTATCGGAAGAAGAAGCTCGTAGCGTA
>JAFFZR010006675.1:0-15111 GCA_018397195.1 Lethrus apterus | reverse complement strand
ATGAGTTTCCTTCTCGCATTCGGTTCGCATGTTGATGAAAGAGATAAAAACTGAAACGTATGTCTGCTATGTAAATTATATGGAACAAGAAAAACGTATGTCGTTATTAAATGCAAGATTGACATGTCACATGTCAACGGCATTGTGCTAACTGCTAACCTATTTTCTAGGTTATATCACATAGATTATCGATAAATATGAAGTAAATATGTATGCAATATAGTAAATGTATATAACATATGATAATAGACATGCGATTTCTGAAACTTAATTCATACAATTCAAATAACATGCAAAAGGTTACAGGTTATGTTTCGATACCAACTGAATAATTAATACAGGATCTTCCTTAAATAAGTACAGATATTTTAACAGGTGATAGCTGACCTTAACCCAAACCAAAATCCGCAAAAACGGCGGTCCTATCTTCATTTTAAATTTTTTGAAAAATGTATTTTTTTATGTGGACATTCGGTTCTAAATACGTTCCTGTCTCCATTTCAAAATGTGTCGCGTTGAAAATCAACTTCCTTTAGCGGGAATAACATGAAATGTTGCAAAACAACCTTTATTGATGATAATTCGGCGTTACTGTCATATTTTACTCAAAACTTAAAATATTTTTTTCTGGCACACCCTTTAACATAGGATCATCATTTTTGCATATTTGGGGTTGGGCTATTGTCAGCTGTCACCTGTTAAAATATCTTTACTTATTTAAAGAAGACTCTGTATATGTAGTTAATTATTGCTCGTTGAGCAGTGTCGCTATAAATAAATTGTATGTAAGTTTTTTTTTATTAGTCTTATTTTAAACAGAATTATAAATTTTTTACTCTATAAAAGGATCTTCCAATTTTAGGGGATTATTTTCGTTAATGTATTAAATGAAGACAATTTTAGTAACAATTTCAATTACCATAGTAGAATTGGAAAGATATTTCTCTACTTTAAAAAGGGTAACATTATATTTAAGGTATATTTTAACGAAACGGTGACAAATTTTTGTCAAAGCAAAAATAGAAGAATGAATTTTATTTTCAAACAATATACTTACCTATTTAATATTTATTATTATTTAATATAATTTTGTTATCAGGTAAATTTACTTAAATTGGTTACTAAATGAATAATTATTACTCTTAGCAGCACTCCAACTCGAACAAACATCAAAACTACTGAAATTCGAAAAAACATTTAAAAAATGCTGCAAAAAGGTTATGGTGGTGCCAGAAGATAGCAGTGTACATAAGATGAAAATGAAGAGGATTCACTTGATAAAAAAGTGATATTGAAAAGTACAGGGAGATGTGGTTGCAATGGTTTGGTCAATGGGGTGCGGTCAATAAGCTCAGTGGCCGCCATGCCATTACTTTATCTTGGCGAGTATTGGCGGAAGAAGTTTAAAAATAAATGTTTAATTTCATATTTTTTAATTTTATAAATTGTTAAAATATATGTTTCGTTTCGTAGACTAGAAGCTTTGGTTCATTTGATTTCTATCAATCCCTTATAAACAATAAAAATGATATTAAAAAAATGTCTTGTGGGGCCGGAATTCTCCACCTTTCTTTTACTCTCGTAATTATCGAATTAATGGCTGGTATATTTTAAATCAGTGGGTGTTGTCGCAGAGGAAAAGTGAAAAATGAAATATTTCAGAAGAATTAAAGGCGTCACGAAGAGAAGATAGAATTAGAAAATAACTTGAAATAAAATTAATTGAAGCAAGTCCCGAGACTATAGCGACTTCAATTGTGATTTAATCACCAACAAACCATATATATTATTAAATGGGACAGTCTTAGCTACTTGTCTTATTTTGTTTAATCACGGTTTGATCAAAGTAGGTAGATCTTCCTGAAATTTTTGTATAGGGCCACAATTTCTTATTATGAACGACTTTTCTTAGTAAAATTTTGCCGTATCATGGATTAGTTGGATTAATTTGTTCATTTCATTCATCTTTCTATTAAAATTCTAAGGCCGTTTTTCTTGATTTTTTTCTTATGCAACCTATTTAAAATTATTGTATACCGTTGAAAACAGAATTAAAAATCATAACGAAATAAGAAATAAAAAATATAGGTTGCCATTTAAAAAAATGGCGATGACGTCATAACAAATAAATGAAGGTGTTTAATAAAGAATTTTTTTCGTCAAGTTGTAGCTAAAACTGCCCCATTTAATAATATTGTATATGGTTTGTTTATGATTTACAATTGAAGTCGCTATAGTCTCGGGCCCATTTTGTAGAACGGACTGTATACAGTTAGACATATACAAAGAACTCACAATTACCTGTGAGGAAGATATGGGAGGCAAGAATACAGCAGAGACTAAGGAGAGGAAGACCGAACAGGACCTGGAACTGTGTAATAGGTGACGTGTTAAACCAAAGAGGAATAACTTGGAGTCAAACACCGGAAATTGCACAAAATAGAAAAGACTGGAACAAATATCTATGTGAAGTGTTGAATGTGGTAGGATAATTCGAGGGCTTAGAACAACAACTACGTAGCTAGTTTTAGTTGTTTTGAGATAATCGCGATTGAAAATAAACACTGAACAAATGTCTTTATATATTAATGCCAGTCAGGGTTTTTAGATGTTTCTTTCACAAAAATAAATGGTCATTGTTTATTTTCAAATTACATAATAATGCATAATAATAATAATAATAATTCAAAATCGGGTTTTTAAGTTACGTGGTTATTGTTCTAAGCCCTCGAATTTATCATCTGTAAACCCACCACCTGCCTACTGGATTTTCTGGTTGTACCACCAAAGTCATCATGAAGTCATATCACATTCTTACTTGAATAAAAATATATCGTTTAAATGAATTGGAAGAATCACTTATAATACGAAATTGGTAGGAATAATAATAATAATAGCGACGAAGACGACATGGTTACGGACGATACAAACAGAATGGAATGGAAGTATTAATGTCAGTTCCGTCCTAAGATATTTGGCACCCGTGGGCTACTAACAATAACGCGCTCCTCTTCATAAGAAAATATACGTGAGGGGACGTGAAGTTTTACAAAAGTTTCAAAACTAGAAAAAGGTAATTGCATTACCAGTAAATAAGGTGAACAATTATTTTTTACGATAAACGAGTACGGATGGATGGAAAAAGGTTGTTGTATGGATTGGGTTCGCTCCGTAAATTGAAATTATCGAAATTCAAAAAGTCAGTTTTTAAAATCTGTCGATATTGAAGGTCACTTGCACCACCAACAAGTAACGTCGTACCGTTATATGATTGGTGTGGTGTAGTTGGATTGGCATGGATTAGGTTCGCCCATAATTGAAATTATTGAAATTCAAAAGGTCCGTTTTTAAAAGGGTTAAGTTCGCTCCGTAATTGAATTTTAAAATTTATAATTTTGGCTTGACATGGGTTAGTTTCGCTCCGTAACGCAAATTATTGAAATTCAAAATGCCAGTTTTTAAAAATTTATAATTGTCTTTTTTTTCTTTCTTGATCGTGCAACCAAATTAAAACTCGAGTTGTGCAATAAAATATATTTATTTACAACACACCAAATATAATAAATATAAAAATGTGTTTCGTAATCTTTATCAAGCAATAAATATATTTGACATTTGTCAAATATATAAATATATTTGACATTTGTCAAATATATTTCTAATGCTTTTATTATTATCACTAAAGATCCCTCTAGCGTTGCATAAAATTTCATGATCTTGCTTTATTTCGTTAGTGAACTATAGGCGTTTTGCCGAAGACCGCCAGCTGTCAAAATTTCCGAATAAACGCAAATATCTTAAAAACAAATAGACATAGACAAATATTATCTATACAAATTTAAATTAGAATTACCCAAGGAATTCAAAACTGTAGTAATATATAGGATGTTCCATTTAAAATTTTAAAGTTGTTCATGGTTGCGCACAAACGAAACACTCAGTATAACTGAAAATAATTTTATGTGGTTGAAACCATAAATTCAAAAAACTTTTGTCTTAAAATATTTTTTGTGCTTTGCATAACAACTGAGATATCGAAGAATATCGCACTAATGTGACACCCTGTATATTGTCGCCGTTGAAAATGAGATGGAAATGTTGTTTTTTTTTGTATATAATTAATAACAAAAATTTAATTAAAAAAAATTACCAATTTGGCTATATTCAGTTTCCATGCACATTGATTACGTCCATAGATCATGTAAAATTTGAATTTGTGGAAGTATTAATTTTATGTCATGCCATGAATTCGTGTTGCATATTTATGGCAACAAATATTTTACGTTCTATTTGAAATAGACATTTATAAAATTTGAAATAAAATTTATTTGCAACCCTGGATGGCAAACGTAAAGACTGAGCTGAGAAAGAATGAGTTTACGTGACATTTTTATTAAGCCTAGCGACGACTTGCTGATACGAATTTTTATATGAATCAAATTGAATAAGAAGGGTTAAGAACGGAGATAAAAGTTCTGTGAGTTACTAAGCTTGTAAAAAATATGGCGTTAATTAATTCTTTCTTAGTTCGGAATAAAACGACGCCTGTAATATTTCATAGTGAATTAAACAAACAACTTGAAAATTAAGATTTGTGTCTGTAACAGAAAATGAATTTAGTGGTTTTTCCAACCCTTAAATTATGATATTTCAGTTGCAGCCACGACCATTTTACATATTATTCTATACTATTCTAGCATTCCACTGTAAAGGTTCCACTCAAAGTTGAAAAGTTGTGAAATTTATCTTTAATTTTAATGGATTTTAAATCGAAAAGCAGAAAACTATTAAACTATTAAAAGCAATGCAAACGAATGACCTTCATCAGGAAATACCAGGCTTAATAAATTTTGGATAACTACTTTATGACCACGTCATATTTGAACAACCATTGGACAATTCTCCATTAACAGTTAACTTAAGTTCAAAATGTATTGAAAAAAACTAGTCCGCAGCTAAAAAGCAGCTTTTACCGGAAGCCAATAAATTTAAATACTTGGGAACTCACCTTGATCATAACTTGCTAAAACCACACTTTTACAAAAACGAAGCAGATTATACTCAATAAACTACTAGATCACGTGATACAAAATTCCTGATTTATAAAGCCGCCATAAAACCAATATGGACAAACTGAATTCGGCTATGGAGTAAGGCTTTAAGTTTAAAGATACAATTTTTGAAAGATTCCAATTCAAATTTCTAAAAATGACAAATTGATGCCGTATTGTTTCGACATGACCTATTACAATGTTAAAAAAAAACCAGCGTCCAAGATTAATCATATATCGGGTGTAGAATGGATTTTCGTACATAGGGATTTTACATGCAAAACTAATAATTTGCGAATATTCCCTCCCCTAATTATTTTACCACAAAACCTTAAATAGATAATTGTAGATGATTATTATAATAGGAGAGTAAGTAACTCACTGCACAATCTTCAAACAAAAGAATAAAAGTCTATTATAAGACAGATTGCATTATTTTGGGAGTTAAACAGAAAAAATGAAAGTTTTGAGAAAATAGTAGTTTACGCAACAAGTGCGTGAAGTGGTTCCTTATGAAACGAGTATGCGAAAAAAAACTCGTATGCTTTCAGCAAGAGCCGCTAGGCGAGTTTTTTAATGACACTTTACGACACTTCACGCACGTGTTGCATACACTATTTTATCTACAACCGTAAATATGAAGAAGAAAATTACCGAAATTCGTTAAGTATAAATGTCGCCTGCAACGTCATGTTGTCTATCCCTAAATGTTGCATAGCAACGGTGTCAATAAGTACGGACATTTTGCCATGGTTGCCGTGGACACTGCGTCAAATAATTTACTTTACCACACTTGTGTTACAATGAATCTATTATATCACTTGTGTTATAATGAATTACTTTACGCACTGTTTGGAGTGCGAAAAAGCCTACTTTATGGACCGGTTGTAGATAAAATGATTTATGCTACTTAATAATATTCTTTGATAAAATAATACCTACTTTCAAACAAGTCTCAAAGATAAAATGATAAATTTGTAAAACCCATATTTTGGAAAATTTTCATCTTTCCAGAATAATGAGCGAATCGATTAAAATTTAAAACCACAGACCTAGATTAGTTCTTATGCGGTACTAAAAGTTATAAGGTTATATTTTTATAATATTTTCTTGTAAAATTGTGAAATTCCCTTGACGCATGACCTTTTTGAGGTTCGCATCTAAATACATACTTGTATCAAATAGAACACGTGCGGGCAACGAGGTTTAATTTATTTTTACAATTTCTACGTGGACGTTTTAAAATATACAGTGTGTCCCCGGATGGACCTAACTATACTTGTAAACTTCGTATTTCGCATTTTAGGAAAAAAAGTCATTCTTCATAAAAAGTTTTGTTCCATCTAGTAAGTCTTCAGCCACTATCAAAATTTCGAAATAACATACAGGTTGGTTAGAAAACGAGACAACGTGAAATTTGGTTAAGAATAAAGTATATTTTATTTGAAAGGAAAGTATAAGTATTACTGTGAAAAGATGTTTGAAATTTCAATAGAAGCTCACATATCTAATCTGAACGTTGCATCTCAAAGTTGATTTTTTTATCTTTATTAAGATAAATAAGTAATAGGTATAAATTTTGCCAACGTGGTTATCGCAGTTGTCTAATGAAAACAAATCCAACTGAGAATTTACTCAAATGATTGATTTCATGTCAACTAATTGTTAATCAATGTTTGAATTATGTTGTCTCTAGAGCAAAGAATTTATTTAGTGAAATGCTACGGTATCGGTGAAGTATCATATCGCTATGCAATTGAAATTTTTAATAGGAAATATCCGGGAGTATATGTTTCTGTAAATTGTGTTCGAGAATTAGTAAGGAAGTTTGATAGAACAGGCAGTGTAACAGATTTGAAGAAGCAAAAGCACATGCATAAACAAAATGATGCCGCTACATTGATCGCTCTTGATTCTGTAAGAACTTTCCCAAAAAAATCGTTACGTCAAGGCAAAGAGATCTTTCTATCAGTAAAAGCCACTTACAGAGAATTCTGTCAGAAAATAAAATTCATCCTTACAAATCGGTGAGACTGCATAAACTTGAAAGAGGCGACGATGAACTTCGTTTAGAATTTTGTTTGTTGATGGGAGAACGGATTATGATGGACAGATATTTTTACAGAAAATTGTTTTCTCGGACGAAGCAACATTCACAAGAAATGGGGTAGTTAGCAGCCAAAATTTTAGGTATTGGTCGAAAGAAAATCCAAATTTTCAAATAATAACAAATAGCCAGCGATACAAAAAAACTTAATGTTTGGTGTGCGGATGTACAATAAAATTATTGGTCCTTATCTTTTCAACGGAACTTTAAATCAGAATACATACATAGAAACGTTAGAAAACTTCTTTCTTCCTGCTCTAGATGAGATAAACTTGCAGGAGAGACAGACGCTTCATTTGCAGCAGGACGGTTGTCTTGCTCATCGAGCAATTCGAGTTAGGGAGTGGTTAAATAGACATTTTCCTAATAAATGGATTGGAAAATTCGGTCCTATTAGATGGCCTCCTCACTCTCCAGACATTATCTTAAGCAGAAAGTTTACGCGTATGATTTGTAGGATGATGTAAATATTTCGAGACAGAAAATTACAGAAAGTGTAGCGGACATAAATGGAGATACCATTTACCTAGTGTCCGAAAAGTTTGAGCAGTCGTTGAAAAATGTGTAACACTAGGAGAGCAACATGTAGAATAAGTTTTCTTTATTTTTGTGTATTGTAAAAATTATGTAATAAATTGTAACCACCCTTCTTCAAATCTGTTACACTGCATGTTCTATCAAACTTCCTTACTAATTCTCGAACACAATTTACAGAAACATATATATGATACTTCACCGATACCGTAGCATTTCACTAAATAAATTCTTTGCTTTAGAGACAACATAATTCACACATTGAGTAACAATAAGTTGACATGAAATCAATTATTTGAGTAAATTCTCAGTTGCATTTGTTTTCATTAGACAACTCCGATAACCACGTTGGCAAAATTTATACCTATTACTTATTTATCTTAATAAAGATAAAAAAATCAACTTTTAGATGCAACGTTCAGATTACGTATGTAAGCTTCCATTGAAATTTCAAACATCTTTTCCCAGTAATACTTATACTTTCCTTTCAAATAAAAGGACCTTTATTCTTAAACAAATTTCACGTTGTCTCGTTTTCTAACCATCCTGTATGTTATTTCGAAATTTTGATAATGGCTGAGGACTTGCTAGATGGAGCAAAACTTTTTATGAAGAATGACTTTCCTTCCTAAAATGCGAAATAAGGAAGTTTACAAGTATAGTTAGGTCCATCCGGGGACATACTGTATATTATATAAATTAGTAATATAAAACTTATTTCATAAATAAATTTGAAACAAGATAAATCACACTTTTGGTAAATGTTGAAATATTGATCAAACTTATTAAAAAGTACATACAAACTACATAACTTCAAGTAAAAAATAACATAAACTTTATAGACAAAGTTAGTTTAACTGCGGTACCATATATACCCACACGTAAGTCACATACATAACTGTCAGATTTCCCGGGATATAAAAATATTGGAACTGGAATAATAAACAGGAAAAATAACACACTGCATTTATTTGACGTGCCTACGAAACGGTAAATAAAATCGTATGACGATCAATAACAACTGTGATTATTATTTAAAATTAATCAACACACAGCGTCAGTTTCGAAAACGGATTTAGTAATTTATTTTCTTAACAAGAGTAACATTATTTTTTTCTTAACATTTACTATAATTTTATTATTAAAATATTCTTTTAATTCCTCTTGTGGTGACCTTTAAGTCTTTGTTTATACAAATAAAATGTTTGTTAGTATTTATAAAAAAGAACATCAATTAAACAATTTTATCCTGTTTTTATTTACACGTTAATTTGAACTCAAATACAAATTGAAACACACCTCCCATGTAATTACGTAAATACACGGTGACATAATTTACGATGAATTGAATTGAATTTCCCCAAACTTCTCTACAGTTCTTGGAAGTTACTACAGTATCTTTATTTTCCGATATATGCAATTTCACGCAAAGGAACTAAATTACAAACAAAGTTGTTGTATATTTGGTTACGTTTACGTAATAATAATAAAATTATAAATCAAATGTTACTAATGTAATTAATCTATTAGTTAATCAATATTGCATTTGTAACAAATATGATTTAAGTATACAATTTTTTTGATGAAAAAGTACAGACAAGAAAGATATGGTTAATATCATAGATAAATAAATCAAGAAATGAGGGAGAAAGGAATAATTTGCCGAGACAAACGCAAAGAAACAAGCCAGGGACGATAAGCGAAAATACCTACATAACATGAAAATGCAGAAAAAGCCTTCATACAAAACATAGATAACAGATACCTATCGCAGTATCGTGAAACTTAACGGAAAGCACATACAGATCAGTATTGCATTTAACGTGGTTGGTAAACCCACACGTTAAGGTAAAAGATACCAAAATAACCGTTTCCTCAATTTACTTTTAAGTGCGCGGTTATTGAGAGAGTAGTAGTAGGAAGTTACCCATGCGCATGCGGCATGGGTAAGTTCCTACTATCCATAAGAAGATAGGTTGGTAACCCAAAAACATTTGAAACCGAAATTTAAATAAAGAACTAACAAACGATGACTAACATGGAATAAAGTTTGCTTTTAAAACAACAAATTGAGTGGAAAAGACTAACTAATAAAATCTGTACGTAGGACTGGCCACTACTATTATAAATGGTGAACAAGCGACGACACGCCATCTTGCTTTTTAGAAGGAACGAGCTTAAGAAGAAGAAGATTATTTTGAGGAATTTTGCAAATTAATGACGATTATATGCAGTATACATTGTAGACATTTTTATGTCAAATATTTTTCATACACGAACGTTTTTTGTACATAATTTCAATTCAAATTTTGGACATAAATGTCGACATTAGTGCTTTTTATTTATTAATTATATACTTTGTGAAACATACCCATTTTTAAGTAATTTTTTTCATATAAAATACATTTCAACAAAATTTTAAGACAGTAGCTATTTTTATTCAAAAAAATCGTAAATTTAATGTAAAATAACATTTCAAACATCAACATTTCAGTTCATAACTGTTATTGCTGACGTTTTGATATCTATATACATAAAGTGTACTACATAAACTCAGATAGTATAAACATTAAACAAAGTTGAATAATTACTCATTTAATTTAAAAAATATTTATTTTATAACAAAAACAGTACCATCAAACTATTTTTATATTTGCGTCAAATAAAAATAAATACAACAGGGAATTCAGTTAATTATTCTAGATACCTACTGAAAATCATGTTTTCTTTTTCGTTTCCTTAAATTAATTGAAAACATCTATTAGTCTCAAATGTGCATTTTATAATTACTTTTACATTTTTATTTGGGGAAATAAAGTTTTTAGCATAGAATAATAAAAAGCAGACCACATTAAAAAATAATCACGTCATATTGCCGAAAACATGTATTAAATTTATAAACATTGTGCAAAGTGTTTTAAATTTAAATTATGGAAAAATATGCCTTTAAAAAAAGAATCAAAATCGACCTGTGAGATAATACTTATCAAATGTACAAAAATACATCTACAAAATTAGCACGACAATTTGATAAAAAATTTAAATTAGATTTTCCTTAATCATAGAAATTGTTATCCCGATCTCTATACCCATCCATTACCCAGGCAAGGTTTACTGACAATTACATTTAAATCACAAACATGTGCATTTAAACGGCTACTTCCCAAGGAAACGAATTAACAACAAATAAATTAGAAAATCTATACATGTAAAATAATTTATTAATTTTATGTTTCGACTACTGTAAATTAATCAATGCCGTTTTTAAATGAAATTTATAATTAAATGATAGTCCGGTTAAAATGATTTTAGCTGACGTAATTAAAACTTCATTAAAAAAACTGTTTGTATTTTAAATTTTATGTAATTGAGTAACATGGTCTTTTTTACACATCGTTAAATCCAAATGAATTTTCATTTCGTGTATTGGATCGATTCAACAATTATTAATAATTTGTGATTTTATATCCACCATGTAATATAAATTATGGGACATAAATAATTACATGTATGATGGTACTTTAACTACTTTAAGTGACTTATATGCTAACTTATTAAAGCAATTTATGTTAAACATTATTGGATATGCGTCATATATTGGGATTCAGTATTATCATGAAGTTTGCTTCGTATAGCAATGAGGGTTAACTTATAATTTAATTAATGAGTTTGTAATGTCTGAACACGCTGTCTAACTAAACAATCAAGTCAGTTGATACAAATTATTTAACATAATTCGATTTAGAACTTGTTTCCAAAGATGTAACTATAAAACCGACTACATCAACAATTCATCAAATATGCACATATATTATCTATTAAAAACAATCTTTGTATTATCAAAATGAAAAATTGAATAATATGTAATAGGGAATATGTATTTAAATTGCTAACATTAATATAAAGAGTCTATACAATGTTTAACATTGTTTACTTCGCAATCTTTTCACAGAAAACTATGATCAAATTTTCTGATATTGATGGCAAACCTTTCTTAAATTATTATACAATAGCAATCGTAATGCTATTTCTTTTATTCTGTTGAATACTACATAATAAAATTGGGTTAAAATATATAATAGAATTAGAGACATTTTTAAAATTTTTATTAATCAAATAATTGATTTAAAAAGTGATAAATAAATAAATTGTTAATGTTGACAAGAACGTTGTTACAAAAATCACTCAATAATTTGTCTACAAAAAATGTTCTGAAAATGAAAAAAAAAATTAAAGTTCTGTATTGTGTATGTCATAAATTTAAGACATGGTAAGCTGACTCCGGATTTATTTGCACTAAATAAATAATAATAATCACAATTTCAAACGTGTATTATCGAATTAATTAATATAAAATTGTCGTTATTATACTATATTCTAAAAATTGGAATTATATTTATACATATAGGTAAGAAACTTGTATGAATATTTAAATATAAGTGCTTAATTATATTATGGTGAATAGTTAGTTTAAATATTGTAATTTTGTAGGAACTTGAATAGTCTCATATACAATGTCTAAGCAATATGTAAACACATGGACACCCATTTAGCTTAATTAGCAACGTTATGTAATAGTGCGTTCACAACAAGCAAACGATATCCATTATATAGATTAGTTTCAGAATGATCTTTTCGTTTCCAATGTTACCGGCAACAAGAAGATGCAGAGAATTAGTAAAATCTTTAATCTTTAAAAACAATTAGTTTAGTTATTTTCGATTAACATTCTTTTCAATATTCGGATTCCGATTATTGTCGACGTAAAAAACAACTTGACAACAGTGTGTCACAATCGTAGAGAGTCGATTGCCAATGGAAAATCAACTTCCATACAATTATACAAACGTTGCTCAAACCCACGACGTCTTTAGAAAATTTACGCACTACAATTGCACAGAGTGGGCAAATTTCGATATTTTAATAGGGAATTTCGATAACCATAAGATATACAAAAAAATTACCCTACCATCCTCGATCGCTTTTTTGGAGAAAAATTCAGTGGTAAAAACCAAAGTTGTACAATTGTACAATAGTGCCGAGCAGTGATCAATGAAATTTTTTAAAATGTACGTCGTGGGTTTGAGGAACGTTTGTATAATTGTATAGAAGTTGGGGGAGGCTATTTACAACAATTTCTCAAATAAATCTTGACTGTTTGTCGAACTAAATTTTCGTTTCTCTTTTGTACCATAGTTATTTTGAAAAGCTAATTTCTCGAAAACGAATCGATGGATTTCAAAAATTGATACACCGTTAAAATGCAAATTACGTAAGCTTTTAAATGAGGTATCACTGAACCCCTAGTCTAGATTAAGAATTTTATGGTTGGCATCCTGCGGCTAGGAGGTTGAAGATATGGAGATCATTTCTTCGCCAAAAGTTCTCCTCATCCATCTAAAGTTTACGTGTTTCAGCGATTTTAAGAAAAAAATTTCGATTTTTCGATATTGAGGGTGTTTCGTTTTACCATGGACACCTGTATAAATGTTATAAGATTTTGGCCAAAAACCTACCGTTTAGAAGTACTACATACCAGCGCATTCAACTTCAAATAATACACATTTTTATGTTAGACTAAGCATGCATGTATTGAAATAATAAAGTATAAAATAGCAACTGAATAGAAACAGAATAAGACAAAAATAATAATAAAACGGTTGCTATGAAAAGCTGGAAGCAAAATAATTTCATTAAGCTGCAAATTGGATATGAAGGAAAAATTAAATGAAGCACACCAGAAATGTACCGGAAATAATGAGAAATATAATAAACTTGTTACCGTGTACTGTACCAAGAACTGCAGGAAACGGGATTTAGATTAAGACGAAATGATTTAATAAAAGCAACAATGAGAAAATGTTGGCAGTGGTTTTACGAGAAATATGAAATAAATGAACATTATATAAGCGGATAATTTTCTAGCTCAGCACGTTGAATTTATCTTGAATATTTTCTCGATATTAATGCTGTTTTAAGCGATATTCAACTTAGCAGAAAAAGCTCATGATAATTTTATTCTTTCTATTTAGCTCACAGCTTTGTTAATACATACCTGGTACGAAGAAATTTCTGCATTCAAATTCCCTATTTGCGTTGTTCCAGGGATTATTTTTCATAACAAATATGAAATGAGCGCAAAATATACATGCTTACGTAAGTTACGTAGGCAATAAATTATAATTCATATTCATTCCATTTGGAGATACGTCGTTGAGTTGTTTATGTCCAAATTTGTGCAGATCGTTTTTGGTAAATTGTAATGGACAATACTTCAAGAATAATCAAGTGAGATAAATGATGGCAATTAATTACAACAATTAAATATGGCGAGTGTTAATAAATTTACTCTCAGTATTGATTTTAACGTTCTAAAGCAAATACCCATTTTATTTAAGAAACGTATTATTTATTTCTTGTTAAAATGGCAAGTTAAAATGACATTAAACTATTATTAATATTACATCACAGACATATTTTTTATTTCCGTTTTAACTGCTTCGTTCTACTCTGTGGGATTTTTTTTATCTCTTTACTCAATTTGCATTTCTTTAGTTTCATTCAATAATTCCTTTCCTTTTCTTTAGATAATTAAGGTCGTTTTCGAAATATTCTGAAAATTGTTCGTACATTTGAGAATGCCATTAATTATGTCAATTTTAATGAATTACGTTACTTTTAACTGAATAGTCTCAGTACTATGATCCTGGCATAATGATGCGTTCCATCTTTTTTTTATCTCATATTTAACGAAGTAGCTAAAAATGCAGCTTAAAAATATTTTGAAACCTAGATGAAACCAGAACAAGAACTGTAAATCAAAACTCTTAAACTTAAACTGTAAAAGAAGGAAAAATATAATATAAGTGATAATGATAACATAAGTATCTATTAGTGAACTGGTAAATCTACGTACTGCCCTACGGACCCAAATAAAGCTTATTATTACATATAACAAAACTTATATCACAAAAATTATAGCACAAAACATCGCAGAAACATTTGACTTAACGTCGGATCAGTCTCACGCAATGCTGGGCATTGTCACTGGGTGAAGACATTACAGCAAAGGAAAGTAACTCAAAATTAGCTAATAAACGAATCAGAATAATTAAAGGAAAGAAAGCAGTAGAAAAGAAACTCAAAAAATAAAAATAGAGTAAGCAACCTCTCACAGCGACTGAAATGGGAAAATCAAAAATTAATACACATATCCCCGCGGATTAATAGGTGAAAGGAAACCATAAAATGAAACAACATCATACAGACCAATATCCATTTTTCCAGTATTGCAAAAGGTACCAAAGCTTCTGCAAAAATGATTGAAAGCGATAGTAGAAAAGAAAGAATTAATAATGACGCATTAAGTTTGCTTTAGAAACAAAAATTTACCTGTAAATTTACCAAAACAGTACTGGT
>JAFFZR010006673.1:0-10525 GCA_018397195.1 Lethrus apterus | reverse complement strand
TTATTTAACCTGAGATTAAATAAAAAATCACCGCTTGTTTGATAAAACGCCAGTTAATTTTAATCAACAGATTTTATTTAATCGGTAGTTAGTAAACTAAAGATTTAACTAGCCTTGGTGAATACGGGCCTAAAAAATGTTGTTTTATAAAAAGAAGATGCCCATAGAGAACCCTATTTGTCTTATTGTTAATATGATTTTAAATAATGTCTATACAGTATAAAATAGCGTACCTATATGGGATTAAAGCTTATTAGAAACACGGACTCGTGTAAATTCCATTTTAGTAAAAACGAATTAAAATATCACGCGAATAAATGTAATACGCATAGATATAAGCATCCAACACTATCCTAAAGTATAATTGAGATGTAAAAACAATCCATTTGTTAACAAAAATATAAAGTTTGACTATATTCAAACTGCATATCGTACACGGAGATTTATTAACTCGAGTTATAAGCATCTCGCTTTTCGTAGTAATAGCATTTTTTTTAATAATTCGAACGCTTCTTATGATAGAGATTATACAGTCCGTTCTACAAAACGGGCCCGAGACTATAGCGGCTTCAATTGTGATTCAATCACCAACAAACCATATATATTATTAAATGGGACAGTCTTAGCTACAACTTGGCGAAAAAATTCTTTATTAAACACCTTCATTGTCTCAAAACTGACGCCCGTGCATTCTGGATGTGACTCAGGGGGCTAGAACAAATTGAAAATTAAGAGTGAAAAATTGAATCCGTTGGATTTTTTTTCTAGGGATTTTTAAAAGAAAACGTTTACCGCGAACCTGTTGTGGATCCTGAAGATGTAGTAGCTCGTATTCATGTTTGCCTTGAAGTAGGTGGCGATCTGTTTGAACATCTTTTGTGACGAATTTGTTTTATAAGTTATTGTTAAAAACTTAAAATATTAAATGTTACATTTTAGTTTTTCATTAATAACTCGATAACGAAGGACAATCGGCAAATTTTCCACTGTTAAGTTTCAATTTGTTCTAGCTCCCTGAGTCACATCCCGAATGCACGGGCGTCAGTTTTGAGACAGCCTGTATATGGTTTGTTGGTGATTGAATCACAATTGAAGCCGCTATGGTCTCGGGCCCGTTTTGTAGAACGGACTGTATTATATTAAACAATAAGTCCCAAAACAAAGACTAGAAAAACACAATGGTTTGATGATGAAAGAAAAACAAGCAGTTAAGTTCGAGAAACGATAAGCTTTGAAAATTTTCAGAGAAAAGTGAAATGAAATGAACAAATTATGTAAAAGAAAGAAAAATGATTAAATATAATGATGGAGAAAATAGAAAGTAGAACAAATAATGGCAGAAGTCTTTATAAAAACAAAGAAAAAAAAGAAAGAGCTTAACAGTCGCTATCAAGGAGGACCGCTGGATGGAACACTGAAACATTATATAGGGAAGTTGCACATTTTAAATTTTGCGCCGTCCTGCGACCTCTGGTGGGACTTCACTCATATCAGTAAGGGAATAGATTTAAACAAACAAGTGTTTTTAAGTGACAGCCGTGCTGATATAACGTTAAAATCGTTTTTTTTTTGTCGAAAAGGTGAGTAATTGAGCTTACAAAACCATTTAACAACCAAAAATTATTCCGTTGGACAGTAAGAAATGGATATTGAAGTAAGATTTGGATTTTTACCGATTTATTTTAAACACAAGACTTCTGCCAACGGGGAAATTGCAAAACTTAACAGACTCAGTATTTTAGTATGAATTGGTACATCCTACAACAGAGCATGATATTTTCGAATTTCTCGTCGACATCACTGGGTGTTCCATATTGACGATCGGTTAAAACTATTGTTAAATAGGTATATTACAATAATACACAATCAAACACACACAGAACAGATTAAAAACACTGTAAAATCCCACTGATGCAACTGTCAAACGTAAGTACGTTATGCGCTCGTTGCGTTTGTTTTCCGAATCGTTATGAAAAAGTATTGGCGCTGATGTAGTCTATGCAAATTCCCTATAATGATGACAAGGCAGGCGGAGAGCAGATAATAGATGAAGAAGATGGCGAAGAGGACAATATAAGAGTCACAGAAAAAATAAAAAAAATGGCCCAAATTACGAGTGCAGTAATATGTCTGTACCAACCAAAATGTTAACACAGGGTTAATGTTTATCGTGTCAATGAGACAATGATTCTTAATAATGTAATCTGAATCTGGCAAATTCTGGTTGCTGAGCGTGAGGTTCGTTTTTAACATGACCTATCTTTCGCGAAATTATTTGACCAAAACGAAGCTCCCTCGCCTGCGATAAACTTTTATCCCCAAACTGAGATTGAAGTCTGATAATAAAAAATACTGAACAATTTCGTGATTATTTAAGAAATGTAAGTTAGGCAACAATACCGAATATTTAAAAAATTATTCGTGTTTATATGTGAAAAAAATATGTTCCCAGAAAACAACATTCTTCCAATTTTAATTTTTTATAACACAGTCCTTATGAATTGCGATTTTTATATGGTTCTTTTATATTAAAAAGATATTTTATGGAATTTTGTGCATCAACAAGTACAGTTCTATAAACTTACTGTTATAATTGGTTTCGGTTTTACTTGTTTTATTTTCGCTGGTTTAGAGATGCACATTATTTACTTAGTTCAATTTTATTTTCAACATTACTAATTTACATTTACAACAACAACGACTTTCATAACATAAGAAATAAACATAACGTCACGTCTGTAAGTACTCAGTAAGTCCCAAGTTTTAGTATTTAAATATTAGCTCGTAAGTTTTAAATTACAGCAATTATGTTTTCTTTTTTTTTTATTGTGACTTATTTAATGTCATGTTATTTATGATGGATGAATATGCTTATTATTTTTTTATTATTATTAAAAAGGATATTGCTGGATAACTCTCTTCGATTGAAGGGTTTCCAGACAAAACCGCTATCGTCGGGGCAACCCCCTTGGTAGAGACGTGTTCCGGAATTTGAAGTGTAATCTGTTCTGAATTAGTATTGAAAACGGCTACGCTGTCGAACCCCCAGTTTCATGCCGCTACAGACAAATTGTTATTTTTTACTTGCGAAAATTATGTCTTATGTTTCATTATATGCATTGAGAAATCTTACGCCCATTAAATTAAAAAATACAAAAATATAATTGTTGTTTACACATGCAACTAACGAAGTTGGATGTCTTCCAAAAATTGTTTCAAGCAATCTCACAAATAGACACAAATTCAATTTTGTTCATCGTAACTTGAAACTTCAATCAGCTTCATCTTCCTTCCGAATATTTCTTCATGTTTCGTTTACTTAATCCATGATCATTTCTGGATTTTCGTTTTCCAGCAGATCCATTTATTTATTTGTTTGCACTTCTATTTTTTGTTTCATTTTAATCACAATATCCACTTTTTTATTCTTTAATTCTGAAACAAAACGAAACGATATTTTTACTGCCAGAGCCGAAAAAACACAAATAAAATAAGTCTAGCCGAAAGAAGGTAATGTTCCATTAGGATAATGTCTTGATTGCGTGTTTCATTGGGAACGAAACAGCGCTACAAGAGTTCGAATGGAACGTTATGCCTCATCTGCCTTGATTGGAGCCCGTACTTAGAGACCCCTTAATTTCTTTCGTTCTCTGCAAAACAAGCTTAAATAGTAAAAAATCATCGAGTTAAATACATAAACTTTTTTTTATTTAATATTTAAATGAGTCTATTTTAAGACAAAATATTACTTATAAACACTGCTGATAAATATGGAACATATTCTATCGTTAGCACAACACAATTTTCCGCAATTTTCAAATATTAAAGTAAAGTTTTCACAACCACCGTTTTGTTTGAATACTAAAATTTTGAATGAAATATGATCGGCGTTTCAAACGTTCTTTTTAGAATAAAAATCGAATAAAGATACATTCACGATGTTGATATAAAAAAGCACAGCCATTTCATTAATATACCTTCTTGTTATTTATTCAAGAGTCTGAAGAATAGATTAGACTAGAGATCGAATTCCAAAATAGCATTTTCCAATTATGAATTATCGTATTTTAAGATAGAAATAAAATACAAATATAGAATTTCCTATATATCACGATCTGCTTAGTCGTTTTGTAACATTTTTATTATGTCTTTTATCTGAAATGTACGAGGAATGTTATTAGTTCACTTGAGAATGCATTAGTTTTTGAATCAAATTCATTGTGAAATGCTAATTTATTTCCAACAAGTGCAGCATTATTTTGACAAGATCGTATGCGACAACATGGTATTATATTATTTGAAATTCCATAATCCAAGTACAATATTTAGTGAACGGTATAAAAGTTTATTTATTTTAATATATTTTTATAATAGTTTTAATAGTTTGATTCAGTCATTTATAAAATTATGAGGTTGATAAATTGATAAATTTGCTAAGTTACAATCAACTGATTTTAGCGCTGAAGAATAAATACATAAGATACTTCCAAGCATTTACAACAAGAATTTGACACTTTTCAGAATTGCGCATCAGCTATTTTGATTATGATAAAATATACGTTTCTATTTGTATTTGCTTTGAGAATTATAAAATGTTTACAGTACAAATATAAACTAGAAAACACGGATTTTTATTTTGAAACATATTTATTGATTATTCACTTCTGAATATTGTATTTGTATTTTATCAACATTTATCGATAAAAGTGACGTTACACAATTTATATTGATAATAATTAATCAAACTACATGACAAAGTCAATTTGCCATCAATGAAAATATAAATCTACTTTCATACTACTTATGTTGGCCTGTTTATACAGTTAACCAACCTTTCCCAAATATTCAGTGTCATTTATTTAATGGTTATTTTCTCGGGTCGTCTGGTGTCAAGTGTAATTTACCACCAAACTGGTTCGTAAAACCGTCCAGAGTAAGTACTAAGAAACAAATTAAGAAAACTCTTAACATCCTTGCTTCTGGCTCTTTTTCGATATCCGCTCGGAACACGACAAAAAATCTTCAAGGTAGTCCGATTGAAACGGAGGCATGAAAATGAATCACACCAATCCAAGCTCGTGACTAAAGGATATAATATTGAGCCATTGTTCTTGGAAATATTTTTACACGTGACTTGAAACATAAGCGACATTTATAAGTCATTATCCTTCGTTAACAACAAAGTTTTACGAGTCCAAGCGTAAAATTAATCATTATATTTTATTTGTACTATTTAAGTTTAGTTTAGTCTTTTTAGATCATTTCCCAAACATTATGTTTAATCATAAAATTTCTGAAGATGTAACGTGCATTTTAAAAGTTGGTAGTATTGGATACAGTTTAATACATCTTTACGATCTCTCATAATAATTATATTACTTAGTACTAAGTGCAATAGTATCATTCAAATTTACATGAATTAAGAAAGACAACCTACTGTTTTAGTATTTCTTCGAAATGTTTAGGTAGCTGGTAATACAACGGAGTAACTGTATTTTGTATTTTTAAAAATACTCTCTGAAACATAAGTTTTTCCGGTGCTTAAGAATTCCGTTACAAAATATTAAATCCCTTACGTGCTTTGAGTTCACTTCGCCTCTCACTTTCAGAACAGCATGTGTGTATTTTGTCTTGTCTGTCGGACGTGAACTTTCTTACAAAGGTTTAGTAATACTTTTACCATATAAATTGCAGTTTAACAGATCCAGTAAAAAGCCATTTAATTTTTTTAATTCTGAAATTCTTGTAATGGTCATAAGCTCAATTATAATTAGGAAACAGTAACTCTCCATACTTAGAAATAATTTTTTTTGATCTAAATAGTTTGATATTATTATTATTATTATTGACAATTGTAACAATTGATTCGAAAGGAGCAAAAAGGCAGTCCATTTAAACATGTTACCAAAATGCAAGAAATAGCAGCGTGCTGTTGGTTTCTATAGTTAATGATGATGTAGACGATACAGAATGTTGTAAAGTTTGAGAGCTATTTATAAAATGATTCATCAAGGCAATACATACATTGATTGGCAACGTTATGGAATGGCTTGATCATGGAAATGGAAATGGAAATAGAAGTTAATAGATGTCGATCAGTTTTACACCCAATATTCAGTTCAATGAATGCAAAGTATTTTTTATTTTAAAATTATTATACATTAAGATTTGAATATATTGCTTCACTTTTTGAGGACAGACATAAAACCGGAACAGTGATCATTAATAATAAGGCAAAAAAAACGAGCCCTGTGTCAATTATTTTTCAAAAATTGAAAATGATTTTTTTTTTTTAATTCCTTTAAACTAATTTCATTCTCTGTATTTAGCCAAGTATGGTATAGCACAGTACTATGTTTTGTATTAGCAGAATTATGTTATCCACTTATTCCTATGGGGACTATATTTGATTATTAAGTCAATGATCAATATACACTACATTTGAATTTTTTACTTACAAAATGGAGTTATTAATCCAGAAATATTTTTGTATTTGTATTTCATGCCTTAAAACTAATAATTTGACGTCGGAGGAGAACCTACATCGTAAAGCTTATGTTCCATATGACAGCAAGGGCGAATATCATTGATGATATTTGGAATGTTGAGATTAACAAGGGGAATACATGATAGATGGTGCTAATGTAAATTGCACATTTGCTTCACTGTGAAGAAAGCTCCAGAAACGTGTTTTCAGTAACACTTGCAATGTCATGTCAGCAACATAAATATTCTCGTCTGGAGCTAGCTTTACACAAGGATGTTACGATATTATACGAAGGCGGTTCACTAATTATTCTCCCTAACATAGAAGCCCACACCTGAGAAGAATGGAATAATTTTATCTTTCAACATAGTCCCCTGAAAGATTAATGCATTTTCTATAACGGTGCTGAAATGCAAGAATCCCATTGGAAACTCTCATTTACCGCCGTCATCACTTCTTCGTCATTCTTTTTCCTCCTCTCTTTTCTTTAATTGCTTCACGAACGTTTGGCATTAAATTTGCATAATATTACCTGTTACGTTGTGCCCATGCGGTAAATAATCGACACAAATTACAAACACCTCAGAGAATTAAACTAAGATTTCGTTGTTGGTAAACGGAATTTTCCGTGCAGGGCCTTTATTAGCATATCTATAATGCTGTAACGGAGATGGAAGTTGCACAAGTCTAAATTTTTATCAAATCTGTCATTCCTTCATATTTCCTATATGGTCTATGTATACACACGTGTACTACAAGTAAACTGTTGATTTGAAGATAACAGCAATAGCTGTGAGAAATATTACGGCTTAATAACTTATCTTATATTTGTACATAATTATTAATATTATGTTCTAATGCCTAGCACAGAACGGCGTAGGGACTTAGTTATAAATAAATCCAACAAGAATTATTTGCAAGAATTTTCGAAGCAATTAGTATGAATATTCGCCTTTAATTTGCGGTGCGTTCAAGTAACTATTATCTATTTAAATTAAAACTGGCAGTTGCAAACGGAAACAGGGGTAATTTATAAACATTTATTACATCAATTTTGACATTTTAATTCGTCAAAGAAACAATTTTTAAGAGACACTTGACAAGAAAAAATCGTTTGAAACACCAAGGTAAAAAAAAGCTATAAAGAACATTTGTATACAGCGTATAACGACGAAGAAGTTTTTAGTTAAAAAATGAATAAATGTTTTCCTATTAAACCATTATATGTTCCAACATTTAGGCGTTCTTAACATTATGCATTCTAAGCAATAGGCATTCTAAGTATGTATTAATCATTCCAGGCATTAGGCGTTCTAAGCATTAGCCATTCTATGCATTAGGCGTTCCAAGCATTGGGTACTCCAAGCACAGACGTTCTATTCATTAAACTTTCTAAGCACGGGGCGTTCTACTCAAATAGGCGTTCTACTCATAAAGACATTTTAAGGACTAGGCGTTCCAGGGATTATTAGTTTATAAAACGAAACATAACGTAAAAAAGAATCAAATTGCTAACAACAAAACATACCTACTAATATAAACTTAAAAAATACATCTCAAAGTACAAGAACATGTGTAGATACAAACAATCCCACTATAAAATTGTGTTTAATGAATTTTAAAGGCATGTTTAGAAAATGCGATACACAATCTCTATGTAGCCTAGTACCGGTCGCTATTTACCTCAAGGCAGGTACTATTTGAAAAGGATTTATTAAGGAAGATAACCGACCTAAGAAACCAAATATTTTCTGTAGAAATTTGCCAATGTTTAATTAAGATAAATATTAAAAATTATATGGTCTTTCGGATATTGTGATTTCATGTTAACTGATTTTTTTCTGATTTATAAAACTCACGTCGATAACATGAAAGAACTTCAAAAAATTACTACAAAATCTGAAGAAGTGAATAATAATTCATCAGATCGCTTAAATCGGGTTACAGACGGGGTAAAAAGAACAGCTCAGCTAAGTGTCACTTTCAATATTTATTATGAAGTTGAAATTTTCTTAAATAAATGTTTATTATGTTCAAATATTCATAGCTTACCTAAAATTGTTGAATCATATTGTAAAGCTAGGATAGTTACATAAAATCTCAACCGGATGAGTTGTAAATGAAATGGATTTCATAATAAGGAAAATATCGCACTGTTAGTAATGCAATACGATAATAAGACTAAAATTTATCTTTTTATTCGTTACCGTTATACATTATTTTTATAAATAATGTAATTAAGTTTAGAATATTTTTCAATACGATGATAATGGTGTGAATGTGCAAAACTGTAATGCGATATCGGTCGTAACGGTTGGATATTTGCCAGATATGCAGGATGCTGGGTTAGTATCCGCCCAACACCTCTCGTCTCGTGTTACCGTCATGACTTCATGAGAAAAATGAAAGCCATAAAAATATATAATGCCGCCTGACCAAAAACGACTCATAACTGGAGCAGAATATCCGTTCCTAATAAAAACGAATGACACAATTAACAAAATTTCTCTTAATTGTAATTTAATGACTGTGGCTCGCGTAATGGCTAATGTACTTGTCAATCTATTAAAATACTAGCTGACCCGACAGTCGTTGTCCTGTCATTTTATACAACAATAGATGTAGGTAGAAGATAGATAGATACATTTCCGACTTTTCCCGTGGATTTTTAAAAAATTTTCTTTCATACAAACCCAAACCAACCACACCCAACCGACAGTATTTGTCCTATCATTTTATACAATAATAGATGTAGGTAGAAGATAGATAGATAGATTTCTGACTTTTCCCGTGGATTTTTCAAAAATTTTCTTTCATATTAACCCGGCATCCCCTCCCCCCCGCTACATGTAGCAGGGGGTAACGACTAACCCAGTCGTGTCAAACTCATATATGAACATGGGCCACAATAGATAGATTTCTGACTTCTCCCATCGATTTTTCAAAAATTTTCATTCATACAAACCTTGCCCTGACAATTACAATTACGAACACAACAAAAAAATAATCAGCCAAATCGGTCGACTCGTTCTCAAGTGATGTTCCGTCGGACATGTGGCAATTATAATACGGTCTCACTGACTCGACGATCATATATTTTTCTTGCGTTGCGCGTACGCCGACCGATATTTCGACGCCTTATTGGCGGCATTTTTCCAAAGACACCGAAATAATCTTTTCAACACACCACCGATAAAACAATATTTCATATTCATATAATAAAATCACTTCGACGTGCGTGAGCCGTCCGTGTCATGAGTGACAACTGACTTTAAAAATTTGACAATTTTCGAATCCGGGTTATCTGGATCGAATTTTTTTTGCTAGAATACCTAAAACTACGCTAAAAATTCTGACTTTTTCCGTGGATTTTCCAAAAATTTTCATTCATACAAACCTTGTCCTGACAATTACGAACACAACAAAAAAATATTAGCCAAATCCGTTGTACATTTTGCAATTGATAGCTGACCCGACAGTCGTTGTCCTGTCATTTTATAAAGTTGATAAATTTGCTGGAAAATGCATTTGAAGCGAATATTGAAATTTTCAATTGATTTTCTCGTCTCGATTATCCCGATTTCGGCAAAAAAATGCGTTTGCTTCTTCAAACGCAATGCAATCGCATGCGTCCAGGAAAATGGCCGTCTTATGAAAATGACGAATTGTGCGGCTCGGAAAAGGTCAAAAGTGTAAAGTCGGGCTGTCTTTTCGTCCGTTTGTCCAAAAACATGACGGTCAAAGTAAACGTTTATTGCGCGCGAAAATACATCTTCGAGCCGTAAACTCTTTCAAAATGTAAAACTCGGAGACCGAAGACGTTTATTTTCGAAAGACGGGACGGTTTGGTTGCGTCGGGAAACGGTACGTTTTTCGAAAATTTTGCATAGGATATTTTCGTTAGAGCGTGCAAAAATATTTCCATCGAAGTTGACGGATCGCTTCCCACTTGAACGATAACGCTAAAATTTTGTGTTTTATTTGGTGGCGTTGATCTGGTACTTTTGGCCCCATAACTCGGCAAGGAAAAATGCCACG
>JAFFZR010006671.1:0-15776 GCA_018397195.1 Lethrus apterus | reverse complement strand
TAAATTTAAAAAACTGACTTTTTAAATTTCAAAATTTAAATTTACGGAGCGAACCCAACCCATACAACAACCTTTTTCCATTCATTCGTACTCCTTTTTCTTTAAAAATAATTTGTCACCTTAATTATTGGTAATTATAACTTTTTCTAGTTCTGAAACTTTTGTAAAACTTCCTCTTCCCTTATTGTAGCCCACGAGCGTCCAAATATCTTAGGACGGCCTTACTGTGTAGACAAAGCAAAATGCAAATATTTCGAACAAACAAAAAAATACGTTGAGGAAAATGACCATGAAAGAAGAGAATAGAAAAATTTAAAAAAAAAAACAGATCAGGCGAACGCAGCATTCACGGAGAGGAAAGAAGGGAATAGAAAAATTTTCAAAAAAAAAAAAGATCAGTGGAAGGCATTCACATAGAAAAATGTATAGTAACAGTTTAAACAATTGTAATTTAATTAAAAATAGTAGTAAATAGGGACCAGTACAAGACGTTGTGAATATGTTCGCTACGGTTTTCTTGTAGAAATTAATACAATTATTAAGTCTTCAGAATTGTTATTATTTCTACTTATTATTTCAATGCTTATTAAAATATTTTATTTACAAACTTACAAGACGCGTTACTGTGTTTAAAATGTTGCAGGCCTCATGACTGTAGTTCAGAAGAAGAAATCTGATTGTAATGATACATTATATGTAAGTGTCACTTACGGAGTAGTAACATTTTCTTATCACAAATGTCATAAGGTTCGCCTTAAAGCAATTATAATTAATTATTGACTCGAAAATAGACTCTAATCAGGGCTCATTAAAACTTTTACCAGTAGTAAATCTGTTTACAAAAAAATTGATATGTAGAAAGTACTTACACAATTTATTTACAAAAATTGTTCACAATCACAAAAACAATGGAGCATAAAATATTTTAGCTATAAAAACCTTTTAAAAATTTTAAGTGGAATAATACTAGTATTATTAGACATTCTAAAGCTGGATAGTCATATCTGACTCATCGACTGTTTTCAGTCGATCAATAATTTTCAGTTGCCGTTAATTACAGCTTTATTCGAAAAAGTAGATGAAAATTATAGTATGTCCGAAGTTTTTGTTCGAAATGACCTTCGTACTTGCGATACATTCCCAGCATCTCCTTCTTAAATTACTTCGTGCAACATAGTCCTACGAATACGATTTTTATGATAGGATATTGGTGTTTGAGAAATTCCCAAACAAAAATCTAAAATAGAGAGATCGAGCGATCTTGCCAGTCAATTTCCGATCCAATTTACACTAACATTTTCATTTCAAATTTCATTGACGATTTTGATTTCTGTCAGAAGAAGCAACTGGAAATATTTTTCTGCATGCTTGTTCAAAATTTCGTCTGCAATTGTTGCTTCTGACGCGCATTGTGAGTAATAATTACGGACATTTTTAGAACTGATTCGTAAAATGTTCTACTTGATATTAAAACAATACAACTGAAAACTTATTCATCGCAAATATAACGGATACATAATGTGTCATATTTGGATGACAATGATCCAAAACTGGATATCTGCATGTAGTGACCGCGACAAAAGCGGTTAGCGTTGCCAAGGTTGGGCCCCTCCATGATCTATCAGTGTTTTCCGGAGGGGCAGAGTCCTAGATATTTTTAATGGCATCGAGGCGCTATTATTTAAATATTCTCAAACGAGAAACTTTGTTGTCAATGAAAGAATTTTGTGTTAGTGTACGTACATAATTGAAACTCTGTAAAATTCAATGTAAGTAACTTATTGTTGTTTATTACACAGTGTGATATGTTTTAATTATAAACGTGTTTATGAAACATGTATGTAGTTCAACATTCTTGGCATCGAGTAAATGTGCAGCGGAATTACACTGCAGTATCGATATTTCCACAAATAACCGTATTGCAGGGTAGCTAAACTAAACTATTATGGAAACGTTCGTTCGTATTGAATTTGCATAAATATTAAACGACAAAGTTTTAAAAGTTAACTTGTAAACAGTTATAAGATTCAGTAAATTTATACTATATTGCAATATTGAAGTAAGTACCCTAATATAATGTTTATTAAGCAATTCAACAGAAAATTAATTTGGTAGTTTAACGTGTGATGTTTGAGGAATAATAATTTCCTCTTCGGAATTACATGGCCAGTACAAGGTTAAAGTACTAAATAGGTTTAAAGTAATTAATCAAAACGTATGCATTTCAAGTTCGCTGTACGTTTCAATCTACAAAACTATTTAAATGTCGTTATATTATACGTTTATTTTGGTAAAACAACTTTCACCAAAAGAAATATAAATTTCTTTTGGTGAAAGAATACATTTGATGAGTAAATACTAGGACGAAATTATTTTGAAATTCGTAATTTTTCATAAATACGTATAAAAATAATTCATTGAATAAACAACAAACAAATAAATGTAAGTTGTCCAACCTGTTTTATTTTTAATAAGAATAATTAAACAAATAGAGAGAAATATTTAAATGTTAGCCCTCTTCAGTCATATTGTTATTTTTGTTTAAAATATAAGCGTCGTAACTTATTCTTGATATTTTTGAGGAATTTCAACGCTTAATCTAATTCATAAATACTTTTAGTACTTAATATATTTTTTGCATTAATAAATCCCCCTGTGATATTTATCCAACTATCGTCGCACATTTAGAAAATCCTTTTCTTTTCCCGCCCAAAATGTATTTGCTTTGGTTTAATTTCCACACCAACATCTTGCATTTACGCATTTTTGCTGTCTTCCTCTTCAAAAATTTAGATTTATCGCTGGCCATTGCTGTCCATGAAAAAGTGTGAAAATAACGATTTTAGTTATAGGATACCCTATTAAAGATATAAAGAGAATTTAATTCTTTGATGAATAAAAGTGACAGATATAGAGCGTTCCATTTGAAAAAATGTTGGATTATTTCAAATTTTCAAAAAAGTAGGCTGATTAATGTACCTTGTGGTGGATTACCCGATACGCAAATAAAACAGTCAATAGCTCAGAAATTTTTTATTCGTTTGTACCGTTATCAGTTCTACATCTTTCGACATTTAAACATAATTAATTTTTTATGGTCTGCAACTGTCATATATTCGTGAAAAATCAAAATAACTCGAAACTGACGCATTTTAGAGATACAATCACTTAAACAAAATATATTTCGATTTCAAACCGAAAATATAAAAATATATAGGCTGTTCTTTCTATAATTCGCTCTAATTCAGTACATAAATCAATATTTATAGACATTATACGTACAGTCTCAATAGTCTTATCATCCAGTTATCCTGAAACATTTGAAAATTTGAGTTTATTTTTCTTAACCAGCACCACGACATTGAAATCTAATCCTTGACGTAAATATATATTTTAAAGATTTCAGGGAAAAATAAATGTTTATTCAGAAAAAAACAATTAAAATTGGACGCATCACGTAATTTCCGTAGCTCATATTTCATTTGCTGATGTTCTGTAACAAACGCCTCATATGCATTGTCTTCCATGTATAAATCGTCACATACTCACGTCGCGTCGGCGTCGTTAGAAAAATAAATTTAATATATTTACAGGCGGCTCCATATCTAATGCATTGTTTAAAAAAAATCCTTTTTTGAAGAACTTATCATAAAGCCATATTACAACATTTAGCTGCCGACTGAAATAGTAAATTGCAGTACAAAGGAAGAATATTTGATTAGAGATTTGGTAAAGTTATAAATTAAAAACTGGGAACAAACTTTACTGCAACGAACATTACAAGCTGTGTTACCGAGGCTGAGCTAATGATGAATCCAATGCACGATGTAATTTTTTAGTTCTTAGCTATAGTTTAGAAGCTATGTCTTAACAACGACACTAAAATTTTGATTTAAGTTTTCCTGTACGAACAAATGTCCTGTACGAACAAATGTCCTGTACGAACAAATGTCCTGTACGAACAAATGTCCTGTACGAACAAATAGCCATATTTTCAGGGGCCAATGTTGCATTGTTTACATTGTCATATCGTACGTGCGTTACCTTAATACTATCTAATTACAAGAACTTAATATAAAGTCGTATCAAAAATACTAATCTATACGAGTTGGCCAAATTCAGTTGTTAGTGTATGACGATCAATTTCCTCGTACTTTTGCATATAAAAATCAGTTTGCATAGGAACGTTTTTTGCAGTGGCGTAGCGTGAGGGGGGCAGAGGGGGCCTTGGCCCCGGGCGGCACAGATGTGGGGGGCTTCAGGGAGCGACCGAGCTGGCTAATCCTGTCTGCAGCATCAGGCCATGGCCATGAAAATAGGGAGTTCGCCCCGGGTGGCAGAAATCCACGCTACGCCACTGCTTTTTTGTAGTCTTGTAATCAAAATGACAGAGACGTCATTGCGTCTTGCTCTGTTTAATTCAAAAGTACTCTTAAATTATTTTATTTATCCATTGTGTTCTACCACGTCAATAGGTTGAACTCCATACAAAACGGACGAAGTTGAAATAGAAAATAGAAATGAATAACTTATACTCAGAAATAGAGGATAAAAGACAAACAGTTGAAAATGAACGAGTGATTCTAAATGTCTGTGCCACCATTTGCAAATGTTGTACCAAGCTAGCTATTGCCACTCAACAGTTTGTGCGAAAATAATATCGCTTTTTTTAAATATTCCATACTTTAATCCCGCCCAACATTAAATTTTCAGATCGATGTTTCTCAGAATTTTTTTTAGTCAACCTTATGTTTTTTTTCACGGTCACAAAGGGTAGAAAAATCACTATCGGATTCCACTAAAAAAATATATGTTGTCATTTAATTTTTTTTTGTGATGACGTCATAACTACAAAACAAATGAAAGTCGGTGAATCACACATATCAATGTGCATTTTAAAAAAATAAAATCTACCTGTTTCAGCGTCTTTAAAAAAACCATTTAAGTTCGCTTTTTTTAAATATTCCATACCTTAATCCTACACTGTATATTTTTTATTGATGCTTACAATCTGCCCTCAATGAGCAATGAGTAAACTTGTTAATTGAAAATTAACTCGAGAATTAACTCCGCATATTATATATTTGATGACGTGATGATTAGTCCTATATGTCGGTCGTTGTTTTTCAGCCTTCTGCACACTGTTCGTGGTGCATTCTGGTGTCCTGGTAATATCACAAAATAATTGCTACTCCGGATATTGACTTTTTCTTTAATCGTGGGTATTGTTAAGTTGATTGATGGTTTTATTGCTTACGTACCAGAGAGCATCTAGAATCATATGCAGTATTTTTGACTGAATTGGTTTATTTTTTTGACTTGGCAAAGCCCCACATGTATATCATTCGGTCATATGAGTTTGATGGTGCACTTCTAAAGAAGAATTCTATTCTCCAGTTTTAGATTCGATTTTCAGCCGAGAAGCCAGTGCATCTGTCGAATCTTATTGTTAAATTGAGTCTTTTTAGATGTTATATGGAGTTTCCAGGTGATACTTTACTTCAGTCTTCACAGGAGAATGTGTGTCGTTGATTCTAACATTTGGGTAGTCGTCATGTCTAGTTTTAAAGGTTATCTGTGTTAACTTGGCCGTATTAACCTTTATTCGTCAAGTATTAAGCCATTGTTCAAGGTTCAAGTGTTCTTGAAGGTTATTGGCAGCTAGTTGAAGGTTAGTGTTTGCAGCTGCGATGGCGGTATCGTCAGTAAAAGTAACGATGGCTGTATTGCCCGTTGTTGGAATATCAGCCGTGAATATGAGAATAATATATAAAATCAGTGTCGTTTTCTATCAATGTCGACGAACAAAATAGTTTCACAACGTGTTTGAAATGTGCAAATATCACTGTCACTTTGACAATGAAATGTCAACAATGTCAATTTGCAAATAATCATACGCTAGAATTTCGTTCCCCATTTTCAAAAAGCGGCACAGACAATCATTTAGAATCACTCTGTATATGTATTTTATTTCGGCGAAACGTCTATTAGAAAAGAAAAAACAACAACAACGAATAAAAATTTAGGCAGACCAAACATTGCCTTTAATTTTGTCCTAACGAAATCATACCTCGCTAAAAATTCCACACAAGAAAATAAAATACATATCAACCGGCGAAAATAAAGAAAACTCCAAAACTAAAACTCTGTATATGTTTATATAAATCGCCTAATATAATACTCATAGTACTCATAGTGATTTGATTGAAGTCGTAATTTAATACCCTACTTAAGTTGGAGATTTGTCCAACATTTGTATTATTTTATTATTTATTAGAATTATTATTGAAACAGATCGTTTGTTCTTAATGCCCATTTTATATAACGAAATGTTGAAATACGTGGCTTTTTTATTTTATTTATTTTAATTCATATCAAAATAGATTCTTTCATATGAGTGAATTGGTTATGTTCGTTATCATAATTCGCAGTTTTTGTGATGTCATTACTCATTACTCATTAGACACAAATTTGTAAAATCAATAACTAACACAACGTGCATGATAAGCTTGGTAATAGTTTGAATCAATATAATAAGGAAGTTTTAATATGTATAATTCTGCTTATTTATTGGCTGTAATGGCAACCAATAAACAAAAGTTTGTTTGTTTACTACGTTTGTTCACCCCAAGAGGTCCATTCTTCCTTCAAGGTTAACGACTAACAAACTCATACTTTTGTCGCTATCACTATAACAGAAGCAGATTAAATATTTGCAAACTGGAGTAAATATTTAAGTAAATGGCCTTATCCATACACACAAAATTTCATATAATATGTTTCTATACAGCGTGTTCAATCTACTAAGGTAGGCAACACAGTTCCATTTTTTTTTTATTGCCGTAAGAAAAACTATAAAACTTTGTATATTGTAATATTGATTAATAATAACGAATTATTCTAGCGGAAAAATAATTCCCAAAGTCAAACGGCTGCAACAATATTTCCCAAATTTTATCAATAATTACACAAAATAAGGATAAATCTGATAGCCTGTGAGGTTCATACATTTTTATAAGCAATTAAAAGCGTGATGCTGCTCGAGGTCCGAGCAGTAAAATCCCCTAGTAATAAATAATAAAGTTTTTAATTCGAAAGTTTAAAAAGTGCATAGTAATTACAAAATTTTTGTGATTATCCACTGGTGACTTAATGTAAAAAATTTCATTTTATTTCTTATGTACATAAATTATTTACTTCTATTTTAATAAAACCCTTATATGTATTAAAGGACTTTAGAATATATATTTCCCAATTAACATTTTGTTATCCGGTTAGATGGGTATTTCAGAAACTAAACCAGCTCTAACCGATTTATAAATTTTCATAACTCGAAGACGTTGTATAATTAAATTGTCAACGAAAAATGTTTTAAAAAATATTTAATGTTAAATGATTGCAGTTTATTCAAAACATAATTTTTGTTCAAATTTCTAAAGCAAACATTTTTTTTAATGGTCACATTTATGTGCTTTTAATAAATTGAAGGTCGTGAAATCTAATGATCTACATTCATTCTGCGTTCACTCATCTGCGTTCATTAAAGAGTTTTATACGTTTTACAACCCGTAGAACATTTCTAGAAAACCTGTCTCCGTCATTTTTTACACCCTCTAATACAAAAGTCAGAAACTATTAACAAATCGAAATCACAAACGTGGAAATTTAAATTGTTGCATTATTTATGATGAGGATGCGTCGCAAAAGAATTCATTCATATTGCATTATTGTTTGTATGTTGGACGCTTGTATATTTTAACAATTCAAATCTTTTAAATATCATTCAGTACAACATTTAGGAGTTGTTTTGTTAATGTATCTGTTAACATTTATATTCCAAGGTTGTTCGTTTTTAGAATGCCTAAACAAACACTTTTGAAATGTTCCTCCATGTGAGAATTTTAAGTCTTGAATATTCGATGTATTACATAACATGAATTTGCATGAAAATAAATAACGATTTATTAGAAAAACTTTTACGCATGTAGGTTTTTTGTGTGTTACAGATATCTTGAGCTAATTTAAATTTCCTGATAAAATGTATGATTAATATTTCGGTAATACCAATATTAAATATTGACACAAAAATTGAGCATCCATGGCCTATTAACATAGAAATATTTGCTAATTAGATTTTGTGTAATATATTTGAATACAAAATGAAGTTTAATAAATTAGGTATAATCGTGGTACTTACAAAACAATAAAACATATTATGATGACTTCGTAATGTAATTAATAAGCATCCTAATTTGGAAACAATAGATTCTAGTGCTCTGTAATATCTTTCGATTTTTGATTGTTATTTCATGAACATTAACCTCATTTCTTATTACATTGAGCAAATACAATCGCAGAAGACGGTCATTATTTTGTAATTTCATTTGTGCAATAAGAATCAAAGCAGGAAATGTTAAAATCAATATTGTTTATCTCCGACACTAACCGATTAAACGTTCTTGTATTATTGGACATATTCTAATTATGACGTTCCATTTAAATACGTTAAGCGAAACAGTTTCATTGTTCGGGACTAACGACTGGAATAAATGTAAAATAATCGACGTCTTTGTAAATGAGTACTATTTTTTGGGTGAAGATTAATCGTATTATTTCAGTTATAAAGGTTTAATTTATAAACGTTGAAAATTATATATAAGTAATGGATTACCAGCAACAAAAAAAGAAAAAAAAAAGAAAAGAAAATTGACGTTAGGTACTCATTGCATTAATTATAACTTTGAAAGCATAAAAGCTCAATTAAGGCTATAATTGTTGGCTACCATTGAAAATTTGATATGACTAATTTATTGGTCCATTAACAAAAAATTAAAGAAATGTAAGTTAGTTACTGAATATGATTGCAATAAATGCAATTTCCTACTTTTATTTAAAAATAGTGATTTAATGTATTAATGAATAACACTTAAACTATAGAAAATTCATTCAAAACCTTTCTCATTTACGAAAAAAATGTAATTAAAATTTCTGAGTGTGGCAAATAAATACGAGAAAATTATGTTTACTGCATAAAATGGAAATATTAATTAAACACATTAATCATTTGTAAAATTATACGAAAATGTTCGTGCGTACAATATCGACCAAGTTTTTAATTTGAGAGACATTAGTAACGCCTAAATGAATGTCTTGAAATTCATTTTTAAAATTTTAAAATTGTATCTGGAAAATAATTCTATCGAAATTAATAACCCATCTTCATTAATTATGAGAATAAAGAGCAACATTTTAATAATTTGTTGGGTAATAGACTTTCTTTCTACTTTAATAAATTTACTTGTTCAACACGTACAAAACAGAATGCTATGTGCAAGTACGTATGACGAAAATAAATGTGAAACGTGTTTTGAATAATTGAATACGTCGAGAATTTAAGAGAAAATATACGAAATGTAACATTTGTATTAAAATTGTATTAACTGTTTAGTTGCTTGAATTGTTAGCGATGATTTGACACTTGACACGTTATGATGTTTCAATCCGAATCTGTGGATCTATACTATGTTCGTAAATTCGGAGGAGTAAATACTTAAGCCAGAATTACACTGGAAAATTTTCGTTACCGATTCTACTTTTGTTCGGTTATTGTTAGATGTGATTTCGTACAATTGTCTGTTAGATTTTGTATATTTCTCCTGTCTTTCATTATGAAAAGTTAATAAAACACACACGTTATTTTGAATATTTGCAATCACTTTTAAAGGAGAAAAATTAATTTTTAATTCCTAAACATATTTTTTTTTTGTTTATTAATAAGTGTTTACTACTATTTACCAATCAAATAATTTGAAGAAACTAAAATCTTGTTTAAACTAAGTTAAGGGCGTTTCCTTGGCGGCGAAACTACAGTACTTATCCCTGGATTTGAATCCATTCAAACTGAAGTGAATAATTCACTTTGCTGCACTTAACTTCTATAAAGAACTGTTTTTTTTATATTGTTAATAAACAATAACTGACTTTTTAAATACTTTAAAATCGACACCTGCAAGTAGCCAATCAATGAGCGAATTTTAAAGTGAGAATTTTAATTTACTCCTCCGAATTTACGAACGTAGTATAGGTATATATAATTATGATATACCTATAGTAAAGTATAACAAAAAAAACCCTGAAAATTAACGTTGGAAGTAATAACCATCGATGAAGAACTAGATAGCAAGAAAAGGAAATTGAGGTACATATATAATTTTAAAGAAGATGTAAGAAAGAGGAGGACGAGGAGCTAAGAATAAAATGAAAAATGTATATTCGACTTCTTGTTTTGTAAGCCAGAAAGATTATAATCTAGAAGAAAAGAAAATAAATGAAGATTTTAATGCTGTTGATGAATCAAGACATAATTCAAAGGAAGAAGAATCGGTATTTTGGTGGAAACGTACTGTTCACGTCGAAAATCCATATATGAAGTCTTCGAAGTCTCATATTAACAACGAAAATTTCTGCACAGTTAATTTTAGATTTGTCATTGAACATAGCACTAGTTTACAGCCATTTTGTGCACAAGGTGCCACAATATTTTTCTTGTGTAATTTAGCCCTCCAAACTCGAAAATTGCATTAATTTTTTTTTGTATGGATACGTTTTCGAGATATGAATTTTTTAACTTTTCTTTTTTCGGAGGTAGTTTGACTATTTGAAACATATCTCGAGTTAGGAACGACCAATCTCGCCGTTCGGCATATCAAATTAAACATAATCGAATCACCAATAAATGATACTAATATTGTTTTTCAGGCGTTTCAGTAGTTTCAGTGCAGTGGCATATGACAAAAAAATTTTTTTTGGCCCAAATCAAAATCGATAATTCAATTTATCGCCAAGGAAAAGTATAAATCGTGGAAATATACCCAGTTTCTTTTTTTTACGTAGAGTTTGCACTTTTACGAAGAGAAAAAGGTATTTAGAACGAAAATCTATGCAATAATGCCGAAGTTATGATCAATTATATGTGAAAGCACCAAAATTCAATTTTTAGACATAATTTTGGCTCCTGCTTTTTCTTCTGTTTATTTTGGAATCCGTTTTTCATATGAGGCACCAGATATAATCTCCCATCATTCCTTGAACCCAAAATCCTTGGCTCAGTATCTTTATTTCTCGGTGAAACCTCTCACCATGCTCGTCACTAACGTCACCGTGATTCTCCGGGAAAATAATTATATGTCATTCATTTTTTTTTTCCAACAGGCGTAAATATGTCTCTGAAGATGCATTTTCTGCATTTTCACCCGAAAGTACACAAGAAAAATATAGTGGCACCTAATGTACAGAATTTTTTTTTAACTTTGTAAACCAGTGTAGCCAGAAACCGAGGAGACGATGTATAATCGAGGTACAGAAAGTTCGACAGAGAATGGATTTATTATTCTCCTATATAGGGGTAAGAAAAGGATAGAGAACCACAGATGATAAAGCATACAATAGGGGTATTCAAAATCGACAAAATAAGAAACTCTCTTGGCTTATTTCTCTAGTCAGTTAGCATACGTACATCGACGGTTTTAGCCCAGTTTCCGATATTTGCTTTAGTATAGATATTTGAAATTATATTTAAGGTATTTAGTTGAGATCAAGAAACATCTTTTGAAATAATAAAATCAATATACAGAGTGGCCCATTAAAAAAAAATGCTCAGACGGTCAGTTTTCTTTGGAATGGAAATGTTTTAGCTATTTACCCTAAAATTTTTAAATGGCAATTAGTATTTATAAACCTATCATTTGAAAGCCCAATCGATGGACTTTGCAGATGTGTTTGAATTTTTGAATTCTGATCACAACTTGGGAAGTTGTTATTGTTATTGAGCTTTGAATATTCAAACTTTTTTCATTTTTTTACTTATTCTGCTTTTTGTCACCGTGGAGATCAACAAAAACAAAATAACTTTATGACTTATGGCAAAGTAACAGGTTTAGGACAGCCCAGCTGTTTAACGAACAACATGCAGATAAGCATGTCAATCGAAAATACGTCTCGGAGTCAGTAGGAAAGTTTCGAGAAACCAGGGATGTAACTAACAAAAAGCGAAATGCTCCAAATCGAGTTGATACCCCTTGCTACTACAAAATTTTCTGGCAAACCCTATTTCGGAGTTGGAACTATGTTAACGAAAATAGCTAAATCATGTGTCCTTGCAAAGAAAATTCAACTGTTTCGGTATTTTTTAAGCAACTAATCTCCAAGGTGACAAAAAAATGAAGAAAGTTTGAATATTCAGAGCTCACTAACTCGGGAAGTAATGATCAGAATTCAAAAATTCAAACACATCTGTAAAGCCCATCGATTGGGCTTTCAAATGATAGGTTTATAAATACAACTTGTCATTTAAAAAATTTATGGTAAACTTTAGGGTTGCAACTAGGTAACTGCAAATTACTGAAACATTTCCAAAGAAAATTGACCTGTTTGAATGTTTTTTAAGCGTCTGCGTCTGAAAACACGTCTGTTTCGTTTTCGGTGGGCCACTCTGTATATTTTTCTAAATAACATGACTCGCATCATTTTCTAAGCTCAGCCGAGTTCATATTGTACATATTGCACATATTTCCATTTTCCCATTATATTTATGTTCCCTTTGCTTGACAGGTATAGGCCATCAAAAACGATAAATCTATTGTAACTCAAAATCACCAGGAAATATTTCATAAGTTAGCACTTTTTAAACAATGAATGACGAAAGCGTGTAAATATTTATTAATTCAACATATTTTTCTGATTTGCAAGTCATTTTTATATTATTCTTCTATTCATTGACCTTATTGTTTCACATAATGTCACTTAGAAGTAATGAATGTATATCCTTGTGAAGAGAATGTGCATGCATATTATTGTTCATTATTTTTAACATTAAGTGCACCTTTGAAAATTCCAATGCAAAATCTAGTAACTTTTAACGCTAATTAAAAATTGTATTGAATTAGTGGATAAAACAACCCCGAGGGGGCAGCGCCGCTTCCTAGAAGCTCTCTAAATCCATTATTCGAGGTGGATAATCCCCATTTTCATTCTTATACCCTTGCTTATTTCTTCCCAAGAATTTGACATTAATCAAATATGCTTGGTTAACTAACTTGTCTGATTGTACGTAATTCGGATTGCCGAACTTTATTTTTTAAGATTTTGTAATTTTTATGTAAATTTATATACATTAATTATGAGATTCAAATATTAGTTACGCAACATGAACATATTGAATAAAAATAAAACAATTTATATGTATAAAATGCATCATTAGTAGTTATTTGTTGTGCTTTATTTGCATGAAAACGAAACATCGCAACATAGTAGTCTGATAATTACGCTTAACGTAATTAATGGCGTCGAGAGCTTAAAATAGCTTCCATAGTCAAAGGCATACTGATTTGTTAACACGCTACACTCAAATTACAAGAGAATAAAATTACTTTATGTTAAGTCTAACATATTAAGAAGTAGGTGTTTATATTTTTCCCTTTTTATTAGTTACTAAAAATAGCGACAATATAAATGAATATGATTTTGCGATTGTCCTCCATGTATTCAAATTAATCCAGTAATATTTGGATGTTCCTTCAGAATAAATTATAGCTACAGTGTTGTTATATGAGTTCTTTTAATATTAGAAAAAATAATAGGCTAATAATAATAGGCTAATTTAATAAGGAACAGCTGCCCTGGACGCGTCTTTCCTGGCAATAGTGTAGATAGGGAAATAAAAATTGCTCAAGGAGAGCGATTTAACTGATCTATAACTGGAGAAGGAAAATAGAATTAAATGCAAAAAAACCATTATAAAATTTCTTTAAAGCTCTGTCAGTTCAGCAAAGCTTTCCAAGTTACAATGTCGTCCAGTTCGTTGTCAACTAGATTACACTAGTTTACAGCCATTTTGTGCCACTATATTTTTCTTGTGTACTTTGGCCCGCCAAACTCGAAAATTGTATTAATTTTTTTTGTATGGATACGTTTTCGAGATATCATTTTTTTAATTTTTACTTGGTTTTTTTCGGAGGCAGCTTGACTATTTGAAGCATATCTCGAGTTAGGAACGTCCAATCTCGCCGTTCGGCATATCAAATTAAAGACAATCGAATCACAAATAAATGTTACTAATATTGTTTTTCAGTCGCTTCAGTAGTTTCAGTGCAATTGGCCATCATATGAGAAATCAAAATCGATAATTCAATCTATCGCCGAGAAAAAGTATAAATCGTGGAAATATAACCCGTTTCTTGTTTTTTACGTAGAGTTTGCACTTTTACAAAGAGAAAAAGGTATTTAGGATGAAAATCTATGTAAAAATGCCGAAGTTATGATCAATTATTTATATGTGAAAGCACCAAAATTCAATTCTTTCTCAATTTTTGTATTTTTTCCTTATTTATAGCGTATAATGCAGTTTTATTGATTCCATTTATTTTCATTGTACTATTTCAATATAATATGAGCTTTATTAGACATAATCTTGGCTCCTGCTTTTTCTTCTCTTTATTTTGGAATCCGTTTCTCATATGAGGCACCAGATATAATCTCCCATCATTCCCTGATCCTGGTAGCGCCGCTCAGTATCTTTATTTCTCGGTGAAACCTCTCACCATGCTCGTCACTATCGTCACCGAGATTCTCTGGGAAAAAAATAATTATATGTCATTCATTTTTTTTTATTTTTCCAACAGGCGTAAATATATCTCTGAAGATTCATTTTATCCATTCTCACCCGATTAAAAATTAATGTAGTTATACGCTATAAATAAGGGAAAAATACAAAAATACAAAAATAGAGAAAAAATTGAATTTTGGTGCTTTCACGTATAATTGATCATAACTTCGGCATTTCTACATAGATTTTCATCCTAAATACCTTTTTCTCTTCGTAAAAGTGCAAACTCTACGTAAAAAACAAGAAACTGGTTATATTTCCACGATTTATACTTTTTCTCGGCGATAGATTGAATTATCGATTTTGATTTCGGCCAAAAAAAAAATTTTTTTTTGTCATATGATGGCCCATTGCTCTGAAACTACTGAAGCGACTGGAAAACAAACATTTATTTGTGATTCGATTATCTTTAATTTGATGTGCCGAACGGCGAGATCGGACGTTCCTAACTCGAGATATGCTTCAAATAGTCAAGCTACCTCCGAATAAAACCAAGAAAAAATTTTAAAATTCATATCTCGAAAACGTATCCATACAAATAAAAAATTAATGCAATTTTTGAGTTTGGTGGGCCAAAGTACACAAGAAAAATATAGTGGCACCTAATGTACAGAATTTTTTTTAAAATTTGTCGCCCAGTGTTATTATTATGTTCCCTTATGATGTCACTTGCAACAGTGTACGAAACGTCGGCATCTAACGTTGAAATGACGCTGTTCCAGCCCGGATATAAAACTATAACATTGATTAGTGGACGCCTTCGTAAGATAGGCGTCCACTCGGTTGGGTTTGATTCACTTCGTAATCCAAATAATTCTGATGTATATCATATATTCATATTGCAGTTTATAGCTCTATTACGTACTGCAATTTCATACTCCGCTATGTCATGAATGTTATGACTTTACTACAATTGACTATTATTAATATGACTATTATTTACATAAAACGAAGTTTTCTTCACGGACAAAACTAAATAAAATTTAAAGTATGCAATAAAAACTTTATAATTTAATGACCCTTTGCGTTGTTTTTATTACAACTTAAATTTAGCATTAATGACTTTTCCATTTTTCAATTATTTTTCCTTCACTCTTGGCTGGTTTTCCGGATT